>JAJIBD010007245.1:0-119124 GCA_021461705.1 Cryptotis parvus | reverse complement strand
CTTCCTTCCTTCCTTGCTTTCTTGCTTTCTTTCTTCTCTCTGTCTTTGTCTTTCTCTTTCTCTCTTTCTCTCTTCTCTTTCTTTCTGCCTTCCTTGCCTTTTCTTATTTTCTTGCTTGCTTTTTTATTTTTTTTTGGTTTTTGGATTTTTCCTACCACACTCATTGAAGAAATTTTCCTTGTTCCATTTTCATGTATCCAGTTCCTTTGCTATAAATTAGCTATTCATAAATCTGCCAGTTTAGCTCTGGGCTCTCAATTTTTTTCTTTGCTTTGAGTGTACCTTTTATTACAGTATCACAGTTTTGACAACTATAGATTTAAAGTATAATTTGGAGTCTGGAAAATCATTTGATTTTTAGAGATCCCACATACTCATTATAAACAGTGAATTAAGAGGTATATTATTTTTCTCTAAACTAGTAGATATGACTATTAAGAAAAGTATTTGATGATAAAAAGGACAGGTATGTAAATCATATCTCATTTGATTTTGTCATGTTGCTCTCTTCATGAAATAAAATTCACATATTACTTTATTCAATAGCTAATTATTGAATATGTGTTATGCACCAGATGTTTTTGGACAAAAATATATGGTCTTGCACCTTATTAAATTTACAGTATTATGCATAATCCAATCAAAACTATGTTCTTAAAAATAGAATATTTAGATGTTCTGAATAAGGTTTGTTTTACAGAATAATTCAGGATTGTAGAATAGGATTTTTAAGATGTAGCTCTATTGACAACTCATTATATTTACTGCAAATTTAAATTTCCAGGTTCTAGTCTATGTTTCATGAAAATCATCATTTAATTATTATAATATTCCAAATTCATGATCAAAATTAAACTGAATCTTTATTCCATACATTTTCAATCTATCATGAAATGTTAATCAGTGTGCAACTGCCTACATCATATTTTCTGCTTCTCATAGCCCACCCATATTAATTTTTTAGAACTGTATCAAATAACTCATTTTTAGCCTAGTAACCTAGAATATATTTCTCTTTGAAATTTATACACAATTCTTTATGATTAAAATAATTCTAACTGTGGGAGTCTGGTCAGTAATCTAACAAGTTAACTGATTCTTAGGTGCTTCCCTTAGCAGTTGCAGTCATATTTTAGTACCTCAGTTGTTTTAAGGGTAATATTTTATAGTTATTATATTATAACACAGGTATACTTCTGCTAGAGAAGAAACTGTTCAGAAGTAAATCAATAGAAAACATAGGTCTTCTTCCTTGGTTCCTATCCTTTTCCTGATCTAATTCACCTCCAGAAGCCCAAGAGAGACTTCTTGGGAGCTCTCAAAGCAGACTGAATAAGGATACATAATCTCCCTCTCTCTTTAAATTATCTTTGCAAGAAGTGAATAGGATGAAATTTGCATCTTCCTCAGTATCTTCTTGGAGGAAAGGGGACCATTGCCCATCATTGCTTTTCTAATCATTTGCATTGTGATTCCATAGGTCAGCCTCCTGTTTTACATCACACCATGAACTGTTTTTATGTTATTAATGTTTCTTAGAAATAATTCAATCTCTAATCAATATTTTAAGAAAGAAAAGTCAAGATGCATCATGCAACTTGCTCCAAATCTCATAACTAACCAATGACTACTTTTAGAATGAAATTTAAGATTCCTGCTTTATATACAGCTCAACAATATTGCACTTCAGCTATAAAAACATAAGGTTTTATATAAGTATCTTAAGTTTTATCTGTAAATGATGTTTGGGAATGTGTATACACATATATTTTATTATGTTTTATAACAGAAGGTCTAAATATGTTTTTTCTGAGAGCAGTTTTTTCTGAGAGCAGATATTCCTGTAATATCTTTTAGCTGAGCTCTTTTTACCATTAGCTTGCCTGCCCTTGATTGTTGAGAATTCATTATCTTTCACAGCCCCTATGTCCAGTGCAATTTTATAACACATGCCTCATAAATTCTTTTTTGCTTCCCAGGCATCAATGTTTGGCATCATAACTACTTTAGATGAATCAAAAACTATTGCACACTTCTGAGCTATATTCCAAGACCATCCCTTGGAGCTTTGCTTTCTTTAAATTACAGTGTTCTTTCTTCTTGGTATTTTATTTTAAAAGAAAATTTTCAAGACCGAATTGCAGGGTGGTTGGGAGTAGGGGCTTTCCATCTCTGGTTAATGCTCAGAATTAAACTCTCAGAATTGTTCCTGGGAAATTCCTTTTGGTAGTCTTCTAAGATCTTTCAGTAATCTCCCAAACTGGAAGAAAATAATTAGAGAAAAGTCTCTTCAATTCCTCATTCTTTATTTATATAGTTCAGGAGTCCATTGAAACATCTTCTTTTCTTGTCCTGACCTTCAAAAACGTGTTTGAAATTTGAGAATTGGAGAGGTAGGCATCTAAGAAGGGTTCAATTCCCAGCACCTCATATGGTCCCATGAACCTCACAGGGAGCCTCAGCACAGAGCCTGCAGAAGCCCTGAGTACAGTCAAGTGAGGTCTAAACACTAAGCAAAAGGGAAGTGACAAAATAAACTAGCTAGTGTTCTCTTAGCATATAGTCATGATAGAATTTTGGATGTACTCTTCAGAACCAACCAATTCTTGCTTTATATATCTGGGGATAGGAATAGATAAAACACTAAACAGAAACTAGGAAATAATTATTGTTATATATTGTTATTATTTTCCTATATATTGTTATTGTTTTGTTTTCCTTTCTTTGAACTATAGAATATTTTATTTGTTTGGGTCTTACTTCTGGCTTTGCACTAATGGGTTACTCCTGGAGAGATTATGGGGTGCTGGCGATCAAACTGGATATGCTACATGCAAAGCAATCACTCTATCCACTGTACTATATCTCCCAGCCTCTAGGCTTTTTAAAATAAACATTACCCTTAAAATTCCTTTTCCTTCAGTGTTAAGAACCCTTTTGTACATTGTATATTTTTACTGGTAAAATATGGGAGTAAACAAAGATTACTTTTTTTATTTTTAATAATATGTGGGTCAATCCCTTGAATAAAAGAGCACTAGCTAAGGAAGTCTCAGAAGTCATAGGGAACTTAGACCCAGGTTTAAAATGACGCTCAAACATTCAAATTTACTTAGTGACTATATTGTATATACATAAAAATGGTATTCTTCGGTTTTATGGAAGCATATACAGTAGTATTTATTTAGAACCAGTGCACTATTACCTGGCTAATATTAGTAAAATGATACCTTTTGATGAATTCAGTAATTCCTGTAATGTATTTGTGATTGTGTTAGTCACTTGAGTAGCATGTGTATTAAAAAACCAAAAAGATTCAACACATACACAAATACACACACATATATTCACACTCATGCATTTAATCTCCAAGGAAAAATAAACTAAAAATTAAACTGAGACTGACAGAGGCAATAAAATGAAAACCTTTGCATATTATAATCGGGACTTTTAGTATGTTTCTAAATTTCTCAACTTTTCAGCTACTCTTATTCTGCTGCTCAGACACTCAACAGATTTTGTACGTATATATATGACAACCATATTCTTCATCTCTGTTGCTTCTTAGTAGAGATTTTTCATTTCTATCCTCATACTTCTTTTTTTATTTGTGCTATTTGTGCCATTGTTTCTTTGAGCTCATTAAAATCCTCGATCTGGATTCATCAAATTCCTTTGGGTACTTTACCTAACTGATAGAAGATCCTCACCTATTAATATGTGAGATCATTAAGCTTCATGGGGTTCTATGCGCCTTCCACACTGTCTTGGCTGAGTCCCTGCTCTGCTAAGGGTAAATCATGTAGGAAGCCGCACCCATACCCTAGACCTCACAGTTGTAGTGTATGCAGTGGCTTGGCAATGAGGCGTGGAAGTGTTCAGCTGGAAAGATGGTGCAGTGGGTTGGCTTTGGAGGATGCTGTAACTCAGCTTCAAGGAACAGTCATATGCTATGACCAGAGGGCCCAGGATGTCAGCTGAGTCGTTGCCTCACCTCTCAGGTAGGAAGAATAAGTGGAGATTCAGTACATGAATGATAGCAAGCTGAAATGATGATGAAAGAGCAATCTAAAAAAAATCACTGTATCACTGTTCTTCCCATGTCCATCGATTTGCTCGAGCAGGCACCAGTAATATCTCCATACGCCCTATTGCAAGCAAGTGTAGTCCAAGGGCATCTGCTTGCTCCAGGGACAGGAAGAGCCTCAAACCATTCTTCAGGTCATGAATTGAGGCCCATAATTGTTACTAGTTTTTGGCATATCAAATAAAACACAGGTAGCTTGTCATGTAAGAGGCTTCTCAGTAGAAGACTTTCCCTCGAGCATTTGCTGATGAAAATCAATGGGAAAAGGTCAGGTTTTCTCTTGGTTGGTGCTCTGAGGAACTATGGAGTCTGGATGTTGAGAATGACTGACCTCATGATGTGTGAGTTGCGCTGGCTTCTGCTAGGCTAACTGGGATGATGGGTATCAGTTAGAACCTGCCTAAAACTGTACAGTGAAATGTGAAAGATCCTAGGAAGGACCTGATCCTAAAATCAGTACTATCTAAGAATGTTGCATGGCCATAGAGCGGCAGTGTGCTGACGGAGTTGTGTGTCTGACGTGGGTCTCTCTTCCAGGGTAGCTGGCATGGAGGTGGAAGAAAGGGCAGAGGAGCCCAAATCCCCACTCCAAGTCCAGCCAGCATGGGCCCTCCCTGCACATGTGAGTGAACTCCTGGAACAACGTTGGACTTGGCCAGGGGCTGGCAGAGCACTTTACCAGGAGGTCAGCTCCATGGGTTGCTTCCATGTGGGGCCAAGTGGTGCAGCTGTGGGCCTGGATTGTATAGGTCTGGATCTCTTCCGGATTGCTGATGGAACTGTGGGATGGGCATGGGTCTCTCTTCCGGGATAGTTGGCATGGAGGCGGAGGAATGGGGGGGGGAGGAGGACAAATTTTAAAAAATATCCTAAATTTAACTTTGGCTTTTGGATATGCTGATTAATGGTCTCAAACTATAATATCTATATTCTGCTCCATTTCAGAAATGTTGTGCAGAAGTTTTCTGTTCTTCCTCAGTGCAAATTATAATCATAAAATAGTTAACTCATAAATAATTGAAGTGGGCAGAGTTTTTCTGACTGTCACTACCTCTATTTCAAGTAAATGCATATCAGACACAAATATTAAAATATAGTCAAAACCATTTTGATTTGGATTTCTCAGTTATCCATATTATTGCTTTCCAACATCAATTTACCATACACACTCCTCATCATGAAGTGTACAGATCTGCTGCTTAGGACCCTTAGATACATTTATTTTTACCCATATACATCAAATATACACAATCGTGTCATATATATATGGGAAGCTTGTGCTCTCACTAGTCTATTTGCTTATTAAATATAGATACAACATTGAATACCTAACATCTTATAACTAACATCTCCCTGTCCTCCACCTCCATGCCAGCAACCCCAGAAGAGTACGGAGGCCAGACCCACAGCTCCATCAAAAACCCCAGAAGAGAACGATCCAGACCTAACCACTCCAGACCCACAGCTGTGCCGCTCGGTCTCACGTGGAAGCAACCCATGGAGCTCTGGTGGCGGTAAAAGGCTCTACCAGCCCCTGGCCAAGTCCAACATAGATCCAAGGGTTGCTCACATATGCAGGGCAGGGGGTCATGCTGGGTGGACTTGGCGCAGGGATTTGGGTCCCTCCTCCCTTTCCTTCACCTCCATGCCAGCAAACCCAGGAAGAGACACATGCCACACACACACCAGCGGCATTGTGCGGCATCTCCACCATTGCACAACTGTCTTAGATAGTACTGGATGTTAGGATCAGGTCCTTCCCAGGATTTTTCACATTTATACACTTTATATAGTTCTAGGCAGGTTCTAGCCATGGCCTGCCAATCCAGTGAGCCTATCATGAAGCCAGAGGAACCCCCAAACTATAAGGTCAGTCATTCTCAACATCCAGACTCCACAGCTCTTCAGGGCTCCATCCAAGAGAAAACCTGATGTTTCCCATTGAGTTTAATCAGCAAATACTTGAGATGAGAGCCTTCTACTGAGAGTATACCACCTACACAGCAGAGTCTGGCAAGCTACCCATGTTTCATTTGATATGCCAAAAACCAGTAAAATTTATGGACCTCATCCCCATGTTTGAAGGAATGGTTTGGGGCTCTTGCTTTTCCTGGAGCAAACAGATACCCTTGCTTTAACAGGACATATGGAGATTTTACTAGTGCCCGCTCCAACAAATCAATGAACAATGGGAAGACAAGTGACAAGTGAAGTGATACAGTATCTTATGATTATTGAATCTCTCTGCTAAATATTATTAAGTATAACAACATTGTTCATGCTGGACATGAGAAGTGAGGCAAGGTTTGCATCTAGAGTTTCTGTGCTGCTATTCAATTTAGGAAGACAAGCTTTTAATTTTCATTGACTAGGAAGAAATAATTTTATATACAAACTCAGGGTGTTTTTTTATTGCTGTTCAGAAAAGAAATCAATTTGACGTTTGTGCTGAGTTTTATAAAATGGCCACAATTACGTTTGAGATATTGGCGATTGAGAAATGCTCTAGAACTCCCTTTTGCTAGAGCTTGAGTAGGTTTACAACTGCATTAACCTTTCAAAAGCACAGCAGATGTGATGCTCTGTAACTGGAAAGTATAATCAGAAAAATAAGTGTGGCCATTGCCTTACGCAGTGAAAACTTATGCTTAAGGAAATGCAATGCCATGGGCATAGTCTGAAATGACCTGAAGCTGACACACTAGAAAACCACATTGAAGCAAAGCTTTAATAGAACCAGGGAACTCCCAGCAGGCAGTCTTTCAAAATCCCATGTGTGTGAGTCACCTACATTCTCAACCAGGATGTTTCAAAAATTCAACTTGAGTTCTCACGGCAGCTCATGATGAATATGAATAAGAATCTCCAGCTTCCCAAATCTCTGACAAAGAAAAGTATAAAAATAAAATAAGTAACTCACTACATCTTAGGGTATTTATTATCCAGGAATAGAAAACTAAAAGTTTCATTTTTTCCTCATTGCTAATTTTTTTACGAATTAAAAATTATTATAGATAATGTAATACACTTACAACAGTACTTAGATGTTTGGTCTTGATGCACACAGTTACTTCACCAGCACAAAAGTGGCCAAGACAACTGACCTATGTTCCTCTGTCACGTGTATCCCACCCATACCCGCCACCCACCATCCTCCACAATCTGATTGCAAATGTTTTATCGGATTCAAGAATTAACCTTCCAATAACGTGGCATTCAGGGTTCAAACAACTCTTCATCAATAAAAATGAACTCTGTCCCTATGGGAGCAGGTTACAAAATAAGAGCACTTAGGTGCAAACCTGAAGGTCAGGGTTTGTCATTTACTTATAGTCTGATTGACAAGGAATTTCACTCTGTGGCTGCTGTACCGGCTTCTGCAGAAAAAAAAAAAAAGGAGAAGTTGTTTTAAAACAGAAGTTGAATGAATATTTAAACTGCAATACCTCATACACCTTAGTATCCCTGTAAATTCTTAAGTGATTTTCTAAAAACAAGAAGAACAAAATGCATCACCGATTTGCAGATGTTTAAGCGCTAAAATTATTTTGCAATTGTCTTATAATCAAACTAGAGCTTAAATTGTGAGGAGCAATTTGCACTGTAGCACATTGTTTCTCCTCTGTATCTTGACTTTCTCAGTAGATGTATTAATAAATAGATTTCATATATAAGCAGTGCCTAGATAGTTCCTTCATATACTCCTTGATGAATGAATTTGTGTATCTTAATTTACATCCATATTTAGAAGGCAATAAACCATAGAGACTAGTTTTCTTGTAAGATGCTGTTTCAGATGGCTTACATCAGTTTTAAAACTGAATGGCAGATCTCAAGTACATTAATAATGGGGGAAGCATCTGAAAAAATTATTTGGTAGAGTAAGATAAATTATGCAGACAATCAGTTCATAATAAAATCAACTTTTCCCAACATGAGTGATCAGAGAGTGAAATGCTGCAACATTTTTTGTTTATAGGAACAAATGCCCAATCAGATTGCAAAAATATGTTTCAAACAGCTGTTAAAGGGTTATGTGATTCATTTTTTGTTTCTAAGAAAAGAAATATTGTTATTGTTGAATGTTCAAATTATACAATGACATCCATTGGAAAACATAGTATTAATTACTAAGCAAATTAATGTGAACAAAAAGCAATTGTTTGATTTAAAATGCAAGGTTGGAGAGATTTATATTTGTGAATGTGTTTATTTTCTATTACTCTAATATCCCACATAAAGAAACAAGCTAGCATTCATCAAAATGAGCTAGTTTTATGGGAAATCAGCACAATTCAACATCCTTGGGCAAATTGGAGTAATTTAGATAGAAATAAATTATAATTGTGCTTCTAAGTCTTCTAGGAGAATGAAAAAAGGTGTCTATTAGTTGCATCCTGTGGGTACTAGGACTGTAGGATGACAGTATCTGAATGATGTAACAACATTGCCATAAACAGCATTAATTAACAAGAATTTTTCTATTTTAAAGCCAAGAATACTAAAATCTATTGATTACCTCAATGATATATGATGCTAAAAATAAGGGAGTAAATTTTCCCCTAATGTCTTTACTAACACTAGACTCTATATATGTGCATTACTAAAAAAAAAAAAAAAAAAAAAAAAAAAAAAAAAAAAAAAAAAAAAAAAAAAAAAAAAAAAAAGGGGGGAGAGAGAAGGGGGAGAGAGAAAAAAAAAAAAAAAGAAGAGGAGGGAGGGGGGGGGGGGGGGGGGGGGGGGGGGGGGGGGGGGGGGGGGGGGGGGGGGGGGGGGGGGGGGGGGAGGGGGGGGGGGGGGGGGGGGAAGGGGGGGGGGGAGAAACAGAGAAAATTTGGGAATGA
The DNA here is from genome assembly GCA_021461705.1 of Cryptotis parvus. Classification (NCBI taxonomy): domain Eukaryota; kingdom Metazoa; phylum Chordata; class Mammalia; order Eulipotyphla; family Soricidae; genus Cryptotis; species Cryptotis parvus. The sequence continues at coordinate 110,193 of JAJIBD010007245.1, read as the reverse complement.
GGGTGTAAGGAGGGAAAACTGAGGACATTGGTGTGGAAAAATGTACACTGGTCAAGGGATAGGTGTTTGAACATGGTATGACCAAAACCAAGGCTTAGATGACTTTGTAACTGTTTATTCCACAACATTTTTTTAAAAAAGTATTTCAGGGCTGAGTGATAGCATAGTAGGTAGGGCATTTGCCTTGCACACAGTCAACCTATGTTAAATCCCCGATATCATATGTAATTCCTGAGCAAAAGCCAGTAGTAACCTCTCAGCATCGCCAGGTGTGACCCAAAAAAGCCAAAAAAAAAAGTATTTCAACACAACTTCTGGAGGATATTTAGATTTGGAATACAATCCCTCATATAGATACACAAACACAAAAAATTTACAACAAAAATATAACCTAGTTCTATTATCCTATTTCTGTATTCTTTTTTGTCTAGATAAATATAAAAGCAGAATATGGGATAGATAATGGAAAGACAGATGAAAACATAAATTAATGCACATCTATAGTTATTAAGCTTTTTTTTAAAGCAAAATTTCTGATAGATAGCAATAAAAGTCTTAAATATTTTCCTTTGCATTTTACTCAGCAGGCAAACTATTTCCCTGCCACCAGGCAAAGATGTTTGGGATCTTGGTTCTTTTGTTTATACTAATAGCTGTACATGAATTTGTCCTGTCAGTGAAAGATAACCACCTAACATTGTCAAATAAAAGAAACAAAGCAGAAAAAGAGGAATAAAAGCAAGATGAGAAAAAAGCAAGACAGGAAAAACAAGCTATGGTATATTTTCTTTTTTAAAATAAGATGACAATGAGATATTACAACTGATTTTCGGAGATTAATTTACTTAGAAACCATCCACATTTCTCTCCCACCCTCAATCGCAGCAATTTTTTTTTTTGGTTTCTTTGCTTTTTTGGGTTACACCCAGTGATGCTCAGGGATACTCCTGGCTCTTTGCTCAGGAATTACTCCTGGCGGTTCTCGGGGACCATATGGGATGCTGAGGATCAAACTCGGGTTGGCCGCATGCAAGGCAAACACCCTACCCGCTGTGCTATAGCTCTGGCCCAATGTTTTTACATCAAGTGTAGACCAAGAAATTTTGTTTTGATTTGTTAAGTAGCTCCATCCAAACAAATCAGTAATTTCAATATGTCTTATTATCCTTAGAATAAAGGGACTCCAAACCCACAGCTGTACTGCTCAGCCCCACCTGGAAGCTGCTCATGGAGTTCCGGAGGACAGTAAATGGCTAGGCCTGTCCCTGGCCAAGTACAACATAGTTCCAAGGGTTTGTTCAGACATGCAATTGGGGCACTGGAGTGGGGATTTGGGCTCCTCCTTCCATTCCTCCACCTCCATGTCAATGGTTGTGGCTGCAAACTCCCAACCACCACAGCCAGCAACCCTGGAAGCGAGACACTTCAGACCAACAGCTGCATGGACATGCGGCCACTCTGCACCGTACAACAGTCTTAGATAATACTGGAAGTTAGGACCAGGTCCTTCCCAGGATCTTTCACATTTATACACTGTATACAGTTTTAGGCAAGTTCTAACTGTGGCTTGTCATCCCAGGGAGCCTAGCAAGAAGCTAGAGGAACCCCCCCCACACTATGAGGTCAATCATTCTCAACACCTGGACTCCAAAATTCCTCAGAGCTCCAGCCAAGAGAAAAGCTGATCTCTCCCCACTGAGGTTCATCAGTAAATGCATGAGATGAGAACCTACTACTGAGAATGACAGAGCCAGGCAAGCTACCCGTGTTATATTTGATATGCCAAAACCAGTAACAATTATAGACCTAATTCCCATGACCTGAACGAATGGTTTGATGTTGCAGGACTCCTAAGGGCCGCTGCATCTGCTCTGAATTGCCGCCTGCAAATCACTTCATAGATAATGGGGGGCAGTCTAAATGTGGCAGTTTATCTGACCATGTATGCTGTACTAGCTGGTATAAATATTCTCCCATGCTACCACAATCATCGTGGGACTAGCTAGATCTTACCAGCATATTTGCCTGGCCATGTAGGGACCCCTAAGTAATTAGACCAGAGAGAAATGCTGTTTGCTTCCAAGCAAACAAGCATGGCTCCCTGATATACTCAAAGGCAACTAAAATACAAAACTACAATGAAGTAGAAGAGACTTGTGAAGGCTTGGAGAAATATTTAACTGGCATTAGTATTAGTCTTTGGTACAGAGACATGCCATGTCAGAAACCCCCTTCTCTACCCTATAAAGGCATTTCCAGGCAGATCTTGGCTCAAAACATTAGCATACTAAAGGGCCTAGGTGAGGTGCAGGGAGGGATTACCTAAGGGCATTTAACCCTCCCTGCTTTCCATAACAGTGGGAGGAAGGTCTGAGTGGCAGGGGTATAAAAACTAGCCTATTTCCTCTGTCCCGTGCTTCTTTTTGGGCTCTCTCTCTTTGTGACTGCTCACCCTTCTTGGAAGTCTTGTCTTCTCCTTTTTACAGGGCCTTTACACGTGGTGGCCGCCATCTTGGCCTACACGTGGCTGGGGTTCTAGCCTGGAATCCTAAGCACCGGGCTTTTCCGTTTGCTGATTTGTATGCCTGAACCTGTGATAAGTAAACCCTTTTTAAAACTGCATCGGATTCCTGAGTTTTCATCCGTTCCTCGCCGGCCGGAGGTAGAAGGGAACTCGCTTCCCGGCACTGTCCGAGGACCCCGCAGAGCTCCCCGACAGTTTGGGGCTCTTTGTGTTCCTAGAGTGAGCAAATGGCTTTGGACTACACTTGCTTGCGACAGGACATATGGAGATGGTACTGGTGCCATAATCTCCATGTCCATTCATTTGCAGGTAAATTTCATGACTTCGTCTTTTCTGACAGTAGCATAGTATTCTATAGTGTAGAGGTACCATAGTTTCTTTATCCAGTCTTCTGTTCTTGGACATTTAGGTGTTTCCAGATTCTGGCTACTGTGAATAGAGCTGCAACTAGAACTCAGCATTGAATATAAACAAAGAGATTTACTTGATTAACCCTAAATGTCTGTAGGGCAAGTCACAATGTGTAAGAGGAGAGAGAGAGAGAGGAGACCTTGCATGCAAGGTGGCACCATACTGCTGAGCCACATCCCTAGCCTCTGTGTTTAAAAAATTTAATAGCTCCCTAGAAAAAAGTGCCTGGATGCATATGGTTTCAATGGTGCCTCTATCAACCTTGTAAATAAGAATTAGCATCAGTTGTATATAATCTCTCTAAGAAAAAGAAGAGAATTGGGGCCAGAGCAATAACAAAGCAGGTAGGGTGCTTGCCTTGCATGTGTCTGAACAGGGTTCAATCCCCAACATCCCACATGGTCTCCTGAGCACCAGTAGGAATAATTCCCTCACTTCAAAACCAGGAGTAACCCCTGAGCATTGCCAGGTGTTGCCCCCAAAAAGAAAATAAGAGAAAATAATTGGGTGTCCAAGTCTTTTGGGGGAGGCATTAGTATAGATTACTATAAAAATGTATAGAAGGATCAGGAGGTCTTTTCAAAAGTGGAATCTACCACAAGTTTCTGGGAGTCAGAGGTTAGGTGGGACAGAGAAGGGAACAGTGTGCTAACAATTGCTGTAAGTGATAATACCAGTCTAGAGCTGAGTTTTGAATACAGGCAAAAAGATACACATGATAACCTCTAAATGTATGTATCACAATCCACAGTGTGTAAGAGAAGGAAGAAAGAGAAAGAGAAAAGAGATAAAGAACTCTCCATAGAGGGGGCCGGAGCGATAGCCCAGCAGGTAGGGCATTTGCCTTGCACGCGGCCGGCCTATGCTGGCCTGGGTTTGATCCCCGGCATCCCATATGGTCCCCTGAGCACCGCCAGGAGTAATTCCTGAGTGCAGAGCCAGGAGTAACCACTGAGCATTGCCGGGTGTGACTCAAAAAGCAAAAAAAAAAAAAGTGTCAGTTTAAAGAAATAAAGAACCTGCCATGGAGGACAGCTGGGGGAGGGGGAGGGAACCGAGGATATTGGTGGTGGGAGATGGGCACTGGTGGCGGGATGGGTGCTGGAACACTGTATGACCAAAACCCAAATATGAACTTTTTAATTGTATATCTTTGTAATTGTAAAAATAAAAAATTTAAAAAAAAGAACTCTCCATAGAGGCAGTCTAGGGGGTTAGGGGAGAGGAATCAGGGACATTGGTGGTGGGAAATGGGCACTGGTGGAGGGATGGGTGCTGAAACAATGTATGACCAAAATCCGGGCATGAACTTCTTTGCAATTGTATATCTCACAGTGGTATAATAAAATGTTTTTTAAAAAGCAAAAATAAGTGAATAAAATTTACAGTACCAGATTAAGGAAGAAAAATATATAGCTACTTTAATATATGTAGGAAAAGAAATCAGTGAATTATAATTTTTATTTTAAAATAAAAGCCTCTCCAGTGGGGGAAAATGTAAAGAAGCGCTACAGTAAAGAAATTAGTTGAACTTTGGGGGAAATGCAAAGCTATCAAAATGAAGTTGATAGTCTTATCAAATATTCTTGTATCCTTGGGTTACAGAGATAGTACATAGGGCAAGGACTTATAGGTGGGTACTTCTCTTACCAGTGACCAACCCAGGTACATCCCTGGCACTCCGTATGTTGCTCTGAACCCCAAAAGGAGTGATTCTTGAGTGTAGAGCCAGAACTGAGTCCAGAACACTACCAGGTGTGACCTCATAACAAATAACTATACTTGCACTTACTTGACAAGCTCTGTTCTCCCTTGAACAAGCAGCTTACTTGCTTGTCTCTGTCTCTGCTTGCTTCTTCCACTCTGGAAAAGCCTGTGTTTTCTCTTGAATATGGACTTCCTCTTTTTCTCCATCCCTGCACCTTAAAGAATGACACATATATGAGAGGATCATGTCAGCTGCTACAACAACTATCTTGATCATGACCAACAGATATAGATGCTATATAGTACCAGGGGACACACCTGAATATCTATATATACCACTGTCTCGGATAGACAAGAATGTCTATGTCTATCATTGGCTCAGTGGCAAAATGGAGATGAAGAAGGTGTTTCTGACTTTAAATGTGTGAACTTGGATTGAAAGAGCTGGAAGTTAAAAATTAAAGCTTGGTTGGTTCCAAAGGAAACAAGAAATCAGTATTTCTTTATGCATGCTTATTGTCTGAGACCTCTGTCTTTGATGCTGATTAAATGTATACATTGTATAATTTGAAGAGAAATTTCCAAAATGAAGGGCCTGAAATTCTTGACAATGGTCATCTTTGAGATGGTTTATGGGTCTCAGAATGGATCGGAACTCTCTGGCTATTGACAAAATTAATTACTGCCCAATTTTATCGGAGGTTGTGTATGAACTAGTTTTAACATACAAATAAATTATTCCAATATTATATGCATTTACATGTTCCACATTCTTTTGTTTTTTTTATATATGTTGTGATATTCTACTGATAGTATACCACCTACACAGCAGAGCCTGGCAAGCTACCCATGTTTTATTTGATATGCCAAAAACCAGTAACAATTATGGACCTCATTCCCATGACCTGAAGGAATGGTTTGAGGCTCTTCCTGTTCCTGAAGCAAGCAGATGCCATTGGGCTACACTAGTATATGGCAGGACATATGGAGATGTTACTGGTGCCCACCCAAGCAAATTGATGAATAACAGGAAGACAAGTGATACAAGTGAAGTGATAAAGTGCTGTGATATATTACATTTTAATATTAATATTGAATATTTAAATAGCTAATCACTTTGAAATATTTTCATTAAATTGCCAAAAATTATGAATCTGAATTCTGTACTAGGTATTAATTTTGAATGTTTGTCATGGAAAGAAACTTTATTAATAAAGAACAGAGACTAGGATGTGGTTATTAATGGTGTGTCTTTTAATATAACTCAAAGAGATTATAATGAAGTACATACATTTGAAATGATCTCAAATTTAACTAGCCTTCTAGTCTCTGTCTAGTGTCTCTGTCTCTACCTTTTTCTCTCTATCTCTCTTAACAATGTACTCTTGCTGGGAGGAAACCAGAAATGCCTCCTTTCTGCTTTCCCAATCTTACTTTTCTTAATTTTACCTTTAGAATTCAACAAAACAGGAAGGGTGAAATTGTCACGGATGCTACTGTTTGTGAAATATTCTTTTAAGTTAATATGTGCTACTATTTTTTCTTCCCTGGACAAAGGTGAAAGAAGTGCCTCTGTTTTGAGAAATTGAAACTAGAATGTACAGAATGAGAAACTCAGCTCTCATTTGATTGCTGAGCCTCTTTTCAACTAGTGCGTTTGATGTCAGAGAATTTTACTAAGAAAAAAATCACATATTCAACATAATGATGAAATGTTTTATTTAGAAAACTCTACCATCAATAGTTTTATAAACCCATTTGTCAACATACTGTCCAATTCCCTTTCTATCTATCTATCTATCTATCTATCTATCTATCTATCTATCTATCTATCTATCTATCTGTCTGTCTGTCTGTCTGTCTGTCTGTCTGTCTGTCTGTCTGCCTGTCTCTGTCTGTCTGTCTGTCTGTCTCTCTGTCTGTCTGTCTGTCTGTCCGTCTGTCCATCTGTCTGTCTACCTATCATCTATCTATCTATCTATCTATCTATCTATCTATCTATCATGTAATTAATACTTTTTTTTCATCATTCGTTTATTTATTTATGGGGTCTCCCAAGTGGTTTTCTGGGAGGGCAATTCTTGACCAACAAAACTGGTGGTTCAATATAAGGGCCCCCAAATTAGTGTTTCTCAGGCCCTTCTGTACAAGGAATTACCCAGATTAACCCAGGAATGCACAAGATGCTCTAAGAATCAACCCAGTGATGGTCCAGGTACCAGGTAGTGCCAGAAATGGAACCAGGGTTGGCCATACTTAATGAAAATACCTATCCTCTTTCTCAGACCTCAAAGTCATATTTTAAGAGAAAGAAAAATCACTTGCTCATTTGATCACTTGGCATCCCGTTGTTCATTGATTTGCCCGAGCGGGTGTCAGTAACATTTCCATTAGACCCTATCATGTGCCAATGTAGCCCAATGGCATCTGGTTGCTTCAGGAATATGAAGAGCCTCAAACTGTTCGCTCAGGGTCTTGACAAAGAAGTCTGACCATCTTGTAGGTGGGTGGCCACGTGATCTTTTGAAATCCTGTGGGATCCAGTCGGTAACGGCTCTAGCCCAGTGGTAGTCTCCAAATCGCATTACATGTCCAGCCCATCTGATTTTCGATGCCTTGGCAAATGAGGCAGCGTCCCCTGACTCTGGTAAAGCGACGGAGGTCAGAGCTCCTCATTCCTTCTTTCACTTGAGTGAAAGAAAAATAAATAAATTAAATGCAGTTTGAAAAATTTTTTCAAGATGAAGCAATTCACAATAATTAGAATTGTTGTAAGGTGATAGTTCAATGATACTAAACCTTGCTTATATACACTTAGACTTGATTAAAAATCAGAAGCTATCTTCAGAAATAATGAAATGTCTTGTCATTGACTAAGTCTCTTGGATTTTGGTGGTAATGAGGTAAGGCAACTGGGCACAGCAAAACCACAAACTCTAATATTTTTGTAAACAAGTGACCTAAACTATATTTTAAAAAGAGACTTTGCCAAGAGAGCATGGTGTGGAAGGGTGGCGACCTTGAGTTAGTAGTGCGAGAGCACTGGTAGTGGTCATACAGCTGTCACACTGTATGCTTGAAACTCTACTACTAACAGTTTTAAAAATCATAGTATCTAATAAAAATTGCAGAGAAAAAAAATTAACTTCATTTTTAAAGGAGAGAAAGAAAAAATTCAAGGTAATGAAATCATTTGCTTTTCTTTGGGAGAAAAACTAATTTCATACTTTTTCGTTTTAGGAACCAACGAAATCACAGTCACTGACAGAGATGATATGTTATATAACTCACCATCAGGCCCCATGTGTACATAAATCAATCAAACATTGACCCCTGCTGTGTATCTGACGTGACCAGTCAATGGAAGTGGCTTAGTAAAGGGCCATCACAGTGATTTCAGCAGGAAATCGGTTGTGAATAATCAAATTTATCAACTGGTAAGATGAGAGATTATTTGGCTAAATATTGTTCCTTTATTAAGCTCTATAGACAAGTTTTGTCTCACCCTCACCTCAGGAAGAGATGCATGATCAGGAGCCATAAAAGCAGTCTGTGTGATGTTGAGAACATATCTTAATTTTGGTAAATGGTTACTTACAAGTATTCTTCTTCTGAAAATTCATTGAATCTGTCTACTTTTAATGTGAATGTGCACATTCTTCTGAAGATTCATTGAATTGAAGTTTAATTTTGTTTAAAAAAATTAAACACTGTGATTTACAGGGCTGTTAATGACAAGGTTTTATGCACCAGAGTAACTGCTTCTCCTTTGTACTGACCCAGTTTCACCCATTCCCCTCATCCTGCTGCTCCTCCAGATTTCCTGCTCGGTTCTGTAAGCCAGTTTTCTGGTCCTGTTGCATCTGCTATTTCACTACTATTTCATTATATATCACATGAGAGAAAGCATTCCCTCAACATGACATCCTCCAATTCTATCCATGCTTCTTGGTTTCCTATGGCAATGTAGACACAGTGTGTGTACACAAACATTGAAACCATCATATATAGAAATATAGATATAACTAATGATGATAATGAACAACCTGAATTCAGTTTACCATACTGGGACCAAACCCTGGGGTAAATCCAGCTCCACAGCAGAGCCTGGCAATCTACCTGTGGTGTACTTGATATGCCAAAACAGTAACAACAATGGAACTCATTCCCATCGAATGGAGACATTTTGGCACCCTGCTTGACCAAATTGATGAACAAAAGGAAGAAAAATGATACAATGATAATAATGAGGCCATCATATATATATATATATATATATTATATATATATCATCTATATATAACCATCATATATAGATATAGATGTAGATGTAGATAGATACAGATATAGATATAGACACAGATAGAGATAGAGATAGGCTAGAGATAGAGATAGAGATAGAGATAGATAGCAATGCAGATACAGATATAGATCTAGATCTCTATTCAGAATTGAATACTGGTTTCATTATCATTATTTCCTCATCACTAAGATTTTTTTAAGAAAATAAATCTAAAAAAGTCAATATCTTATAAGACATTATGATTTATATTCAGAGGCAAAGGAATTGATTATAAGTGGTCTTAATAGTTCTGTCATTGTTTTCTTACCCATTCCCAAATATTGAACTTTTTCTAACTAAAAGATTTTCTATTGAAGCAATGTGCACTCATCTGTATAGTTTCACATTCTATAGTCCCTAGAAATGATTTTCTTTAGCTTTGTCATTATTAATGCATGGTTTGTTTATTTTTATTCCTTTGATTGTGGCTGTTTAATTTACACTTTATGAGACTTAGCCTCTTTCTCAAAAAATTATTGTTCTACAAGTAAATACAAAGAAAGAGGTAAATAAAGCAGAATGGAATCCACAAGGACATTCACATTTTCCACAGATTTAAGATATTGTCTTAGTAGAAAGTTTGTTTCATAAAAGCTGAAATGTTTGAAACAAATTTGTGATGTATTATAAAAAGCCTTTTTGCAGGATCCAACTCTTTTCCCCCAATAAGTACTGATATATGAAATTGCTATTTTCTAAATTTCTTTATGTTCTGTCTTCTCCAGAAATATGTGTTTTCTTCCAACAATATTTCTTTTAGTATAGCAAAATATTGTTACCTCAAAAATACTTAATACTTGCACACAAGCTCAGTAACCAAACTTTAAAAATTGTCTATAAATGGGGTCTCAGAAAAAGTACAGGAGGCAGAAGACTTCCTTCCCTTACAGAGGTCACGTGAATTCAACCCACAACAAATGGTATGATGGTATGATCCCCCGAGTGCAGTCTGGAGTGATCCCTGAGCACAGGTGTGACCCCAATATAACCAAAACCAAGAACAACCACAAAGGGCTGGTAAAAGAAAAATGCTGGAAAGGCAGGAGGGAGTCAAGGACATGGGGGAGAGAAATCAACAATGCTGGTAGAACTGGAACTTGAAAGTTGTACTCAAGAAACATGAACAAATTAGTCAATAATGATGTTTTTATAGAATACATAAAATGAATCATAAACTAGCTAAAAGTTTACACAACTCTAGATTCTTGTATTCATTCAAGGCCATGCACTCAACAATGCAGGCTGGTGGTGCCGGCAGGCATAGCACAAAACCTGGGTCAGTGCCTCTTGCAAGCCCAAAACATGCTTTGACCAACCTCCTGTGCACAGCTAAAAGCACAATCTGAAGCCTAGAGAGATGCAGAGACATTGATGTCACAGTAGCCAATACGCTGCCTTTCATATTCATGATTTTGCATTAATTTGCCTCTAAACGTAAAGACCCAATTATTTCTCCCATATCTGCTTTTAAGTCAGTTTAAAATTGTGAGTATAATTTTAAAAAGCACACATTTTCTTTATTGCTGAAAGGGTAATGTGTGATAAGCATGGTAGTTTGCTCTCTTCTCAGCATCCAAATTCTGCATTTAGTTTAGTGAAAGCTGAGAATCCCGTAAGGATACATCCATGTTGTTTTTTTTTAGGCAGTTGAAGTTAACAAGTGTAGGTGTGTAATCTAGTAATGTTTCTCTTTTAGACACCTGCAGATCAGAGACATTCTGAGCACTGGTGTTTGACAACCACTGGTCTAGATCTCTGCGCTATTCACTATAGCTAGAATCTGGAAAAAACCTAAATGCCTGAGAACAGAGGACTTGCTAAAGAAACTGTGGTTCATCTACACTATGGAATACTATGAGGCTGTCAGAAAGGATGAAATTATGAAATTTACCTGCAAATGGATGGACATGGAGTCTATCATGCTGAGTGAAATTAGTCAGAAGGAAAAGGACAGATATAGAATGACTGCATTCATTAATAGCATATAGATACCAGTGTTTTAATAAATATGGGAAATGGTAATGGCAGATTAAAACTCACCACTGAATATACACAAAGAGACATAAGTGATAAACTCTAAATATCTGCAGGGCTAGCCACAATATGTAAAATAAGAGGGAGAGAGATGCAGAGACAGAGAGAGAGATAGAGAGAGAAAAGAGAGGGAAACTGGGGTACCTGCTATTAAGGCGGGTGGGGGACGGGAGGGGGAGGGGTACATTGGTGGTGGAAATGGGGCACTGGTGGAGGGATGGGTGCTGGAATACTGTATTACCAAGAACCAATTGTGAACACCTTTGTAATTGTATGTTTCACGGTGGTATAATAAAAAAAATTTAAAAAAGAAGTCATTGTATTGAGAAAAATGTGAAACTTTCTGGGAGCCCAGATTAATGATTCGTGGGCAAAACCAGATGGTTGACTCGGGATAGGAAAACTAACGGATAATATCCAGAAGGAAGTGTTTAAGCTCCTCCTGATTCCAGAATTTTCAGGCTTAAAAAAAAGTCTTAGAATTATGTGCATGAGAAGTGTCAGATCAAAATGGATTGTAGATCTCAACATCAGACATGAATCTATATGGTATATCAAAGAAAACATAGGAAAAACTCTACGACATCGAAACTAAAAGCATCTTCAAAGATGAAATACCACTGACCAAGAAAATGGAAGCAAAGATAAACAAATGGGATTATATAAAATTAAAAAGCTTCTGCACCTCAAAGGAAACGGTGACCAAGATACAAAAGACAATCCACAGAGTGGGAAAGAATATTCACCCAATACCTATCTGACAAGTGGTTAATATCCACGATATATCAGGCACTGGTAGCACTTAGCAAGAAAAAATAGCCAACCCCATCAAAAAGTGGGGAGAAGAAATGAACAGAAACCTCCAAAAAGAAGAAGTTCAAATGGCCAAGAGACTTATGAAAAGTGCTCTTCATCATTAATCATCAGGGTGATGCAAATCAAAATAACAATGAGGTACCATCTCACACCACAGACACTGGCACACATCCAAAACAGCAAGAACAACAGATGCTGGCGTGGATGTGGGGAAAAAAGGGACTCACATCCACTGTTGGTGGGAGTGCCAATTGGTCCAGCCCTTTTGGAAAACAATATGGATATTCCTCCGTAAACTAGATATTGAGATCCCATTTGATCCAGCAATACCACTTCTGGGAATATACCCTAGAGACCCAAAATCACATGGCAGAAACACTATCTGTACCTAGTTATTCATCACTGCCCTATTCACGATAGCTAGATCTGGAAGCAACCGAAGTGTCCAAGAACAGAGGACTGGCTAAAGAAATAGTGGTGCATCTACACTATGGAATACTATGCAGCTATCAAAAAAGATGAAATTATGAAATTTACCTGCAAATGGATGGACATGGAGACTATCATGCTGAAGAATTAAAAGGACAGATATAGAAGGACTGCATTCATTAATGGGATATAAATAGATACCAGTGTTTTACTAAGTGTGGGAAATGGTAGTATCAGACTAGAACTCACCATTGAAATATACACAAAGAGACATAAATGATAAACTCTAAATATCTGCAGGGCTAGTCACAATGTGTAAAATAATAGGGAAAGAGATGCAGAGATAGAAACAGAGAGAAAAAGAGAGGAAACGGGGGTACTTGCTATTGAGGCAGACTGGGGATGGGTGGGAGGGGAGTGGGGTACATTGGTGGTGGGAATGGGGCACTGGTGGAGGGATGGGTGCTGGAGTATTGTATTACCAAGAACCAATTACGAATACCTTTGTAATTGTATGTCTCACGGTGGTATAATAAAACATTAAAAAAAGAATGATGTGCATGAGACACCATTATTAATGGCAGAATCCCAGTAAAAATGAAAATTTACAATGAAGCAGTCAACAAGCCCAAAAGGACACAAAAAAGGGCATCCTGGATTATCCTTTAATTTTCCGTGCCTCCACTCTCCTTGAATAAAAATCTTTCCTGTGAATAAGCATATGTATTATTCTAGCTAATTGAAATGATACAAAATTAATATAGTATCTACGAATGAATAATAATGCACATAATTCAAAAGCCCATTCATTGCAAAGCAAATTTGTCACATTTCTATTTGATACATACTTTTCAAAAGTTGTGTCAAGTTTTTGCATATGCTTTATTTATTGCTAACTATGTTGGGAAAATGAGGAGAGATTCATTTAATGAGTTCAGTCATTGCTCTCTTTGGAACAACTGATTTAACATAAAACCCTTAGCTTTTAAACTCATGATAAGTAGAAACGCTAGAGGCAAATAGGCTGCTCTGGTCAGATTTAATAGGATCCTTAAAAAAAAGGAGAAATAACAAAAGGAAACCTTTTATTAATGCAGGCTCTGAGAGTGTCAAGTAAGTTATCCTTAACGACAGATATTTGTGATTCCCACTATAGCATGAGTGTGGCCCAGTCAAGAAATGCATAGCTCCACCGATGAATATTTCTAAATTTTTTTATTTTACAATATTAAAGTTTTCTCATGTATATAACTGTAATGCCACACCCATCATCTGTGTACCCACCCCCTTCCCAAGACACCCAAGCACCTTCCTCTCAACCCCCAACTTGGTTGTGTTTCTTTTCCTCTCACTGTTTTTGAGGTACCATAGTTCACAATAGTGTTCATGATAATTTCATGTGCACATTATTCCCATTATACACTCCACCACCAGTGTCCACTTCCCTCCATCAAGGTCTCAAGACTCTTTCCATTCTTAACTTCCCAGGAATGCTCATATTTCTTATCCCTAATCTCTTTGTAGAATATTTGAGAACTTTGTGAAAATGCTGTATGTTTTTGGTGAGTGGAAATTCTTTGATACCATTTGGACAGATACCATGAAGAGTATTCCAAGTATGGAGGTGACATGACTTAGAATGAATAAGAATTTAACAGAACATTCATAACTCATTTGATTGAAGAAATTATTTTGTACTGACTTCAATTCTATTGATGGTAGTGATTCAGAAGAGTAAAGGAAATATTTTTACATCTACCAAGCATAAATTCAACCAATTTCTCTCCAACGTAACAGTTATACAAGATGTATGATTTACTATGTAGACTTCATCTGTAAAATTCTATATTGAATGTTTCTTAAATTTTAGTGTTCAACATTTCAATTAGACTATAACAATAATCATAAATAAACTTTCATTTAAGTTCCTGAAAAAAATATTCTAATTAAGCTATATATTGTTAAAAATAATCCACATGAAAAGAATAGGACTCAGGATTGAAGTGATAATGTAGACAAGAGGGCATTTTCCTTGAACACAGTTGAATTTGATTATTGAAGTTTAATATCCTACATCCAACATGAACCCCTGATCCCTGCCAAAAGCCATTCTTGAGTGGAGAAGCAAAAGTAAACCCTGAGCACTGCCACGTCTGACCTCTAACCCAATAATTAAATAAAAGTCAAGGGCTGGAGAATTAGTACAGAGGACAGATGCTTGTCTATCCCAGGGATGAGCCTGGTTCAGAGATATTCTGTACAGTGTATGGCTCCCTGAGCACTGCCAGGTATGATCCCTGAGCACAGAGCAAGAAGTAATCCCTGAATACTGCAGGGTTTAGCTCGAAAATAGACAAAAAAGCAGGATTTAAAAGCTTGATATATAATGCATTAACCACAATTACCATTTACTCACAACAACATGACTGGGTTGACAGGGAAATGTATACTCAGCAAAACATTAATGTAACCATTGAAGAGCAGGTGGCTCTTTCCTTGAAAGAACTTAAAGCGATTAGGGGGGAAGTACTTCACAGAAAGTAGTTAAACCTTAAGAAGGACCTTAGTTTGTCATTGAGGAAATTAATATATTATCCAATGTGCACCATAATTTTTCTCTGACATATTAGCCTTATCTTTTCTGTGGAAGTCATTCCTCTGATTCAACATACTCTCTGCGATGCTATTTTTACCTGCTGTCTTTTGAGAAACCCCATCTGCTCCCAAATATCATTGGCTTTGATTGCTCCTGAAATTTTCATTTCTAACTAAAATAATAAAGATTTTGAATGAGATTGACCCGTGTTGGAAACTGGCAAGCTGGGAGACTTGGCATAAATGCTATTTAATATCTTTGAACCTCCATTTATTTTTTTACAATAGAGTGCTATTACCTTCTTGCATGAGATTTAGGGATAAAATGTATAAATCCCCTTTGAGTATAGGTATTATAGTGTCTTCACATAGTCTTTATTTAAGTACTGGAAATATATTATTAAATCAAGGTAACATCTATAAAATAGAGTTAGGTACTGCCAACTTCATCAAAGGCACATTTTATTCATGAAGTTTTATTTTATTAGAATGAAAATTGTATTTAGTCTTTTGCTTTGATTTTATCTGTCAAGTTTAAATTTATTTAATTTTACTTTTTTTAGAACATAAGCTGCATCCTAACTTTGGATCTTTCTTCAAACTTCCTATTGACAGTAATTCTGTTTACTACTAGGTGTCCAACATAGAAGCATGTTTTTAAAATTTATCTTGAACAATTTTAAGTAATAGACTTTAATTTTCAGAATAGTTTTAAATTAACAAAATCTTTGCCCCTCACAGTTTTTTTTATGACACTCATGTGATGTGTGTGCTAGAATAAATAAGCTGACACTGGTGATTATTATTCATTAAAGTCCATCGTTTACTGGAGAATTCAGTAGTTGTATATTTCATGAATTTTGACAAATGTATAGTGGCAAGTGTCTAGCATTGCAGTATTTGGCTGTAAGTTATAATAGTTTCCCTGCAGTTAAGTATCCGCAGTGCTCCTTTATTTATACTTCTCTTCTTCTAATCACAATAACTCTTTTTTATTACGGTAGGGGACACACCCAGTGGTGTTCAGGGCCTTTTATGGTCACATCTAGTGGTCCTCAGGGGACCACATGGTGCCTGGATTTATTTAAGGCTTCACTCCTATAAGGCCTATGTCCTACTGCATGTGCCACTGTCCTAACTCACTGCTGTTATTTTTATGGTCTCTTTGTTTCTACCTTTTCTAGAATATTATATTGGGCTCTCTATATATATCAAATATAATAGATAATCTATCCAGGATATTTTAAACTTGCAAGTCACATTTAATTTATCTCTATGCTTAGCTTTGGTAGCATTTTTGCCTACATATTCCATTGTTTCCTATATATATTATATGTAACATATAATATATGTGTATATATATTTACAGTATTTTAAAATCCATTTTCCTATATAAGGACATCTTGATTGGTTCCACATTTTGACAATTATGAATTAAGTTGCTGTAAATGTATTTGTATAGGTTTCTTTTAGAACTATACTTCCAACAGCTCTAAGACTGATTTCTAAATCATAGGTAAGTCTCTGTGGAGTGAGACGATATCTCATTATTGTTTTGATTTGCATTCTTACAGTAAGTGGCAATCCCCTGTTTCACGTCCTTTATAGTACATGGTGTCATTTGTTTTTAATTTTTTAATTTTTTAATATTATATTATACCACCGTGAGATATACAATTAAAAAGATGTTCATAAGATGTTCATATTTGGATTACGGTCATACAGTGTTCCAGCACCCATCCCTCCACCAGTGCCCATTTCCCACCAACAATGTCCCCGATTCCTTCCCCCTCCCTAGCCTGCCTCTATGGCAGGTTCTGTATCTCTCTCTTTCTCTTTCTCCCTCTCTCACTCTCTTTTCCTTCCCTTAAACATTGCGGATTACAATAAATACATTTAGAGGTTGTCATGTGCATCTTTTTGCCTGTATTTAATGCACAGTTCTAGGTGGGTATTAGCACTATCGACAATTATTAGCACACTGTTCCATTCTCTGTCTTACTTAATCTCTGACTCCCACATGTTTGTGATAATTTCCACTTTTGACAAGACCTCCTGATCCGTGTTTTGCCTGACCTTCGATATTGGTATCATAATATGTACACACACACACACACACACACACACATATATGTATACTATCTATCTATATATATATATGTATATTTATTTATTTATGTCATGCAAATAAATGCAATCATTCTATATCTGTCTTTTTTCCTACTGGCTAATTTCACTCAATATGATCCTCTCCATGCCTATCCATTTGTAGGCAAATTTCATAACTTTACTTTTCCTAACAGCTGCATAGTATTCCATTGTGTAGACACGTGCCAAAGTTTTTTATCCAGTCATCAGTTCTCGGGGACCACTTATGCCCTACTCTTCCGGGAATGTCTCCCCATACCTCCTACAAGTGTGTGTGTTGTGTGTGTGTGTGTGTGTGTGTGATCCTTGAGTGTCCTGTGGAATTAACCATCCCAAGGGAACAGGCCGGAACCAGTCACCCACATCCCAAAACTCAAAATCGCGTGATCTACTTACTATCTATCTTGCATGAGGTACCAGTGAGCATTTGTCTCTACACTCCTTGCCACCCACCCAAACTCTGCAAACAACCCAGACTCTTACTAACTGTGCTATCTAGCCACGGAAAACACACATTTGCAACCTATAATAGTCGTAATGGTAAAGCAAAATTCCATCATTTTGGAATGATGGAAAATAAAGTAAAACAAAATTCCATCATTTGCTTTATAGATTTGGACTATTCTCTAATAGTTTTTTTCTTCCATTCATTCATTATTCTTTAAACTTGCAATCTCATTATATATATATAAAATCTCTTTATATATATAATTATATGTAATATGTATATATAATTATATATATATAATTGGCATGTCTCTGTGTCTATTTGCATATGTATCTTATTATGTGATTTTTCTTCATGTCTTTTGTCCAGTTAAAATTTGGGGACTATATGGTTTTCTTATTGATTTTGAGGGTTCTTCATTGATTTTAAATATTAGTGGTTTATCATATCTCTATGAGATCTGACAAAGTCCTTATGCAATCTTTATGAGATCTTAACCACAATCACCACAGTCTGCAATGTTTTTCCCAATCTGTGACTTATTTTTTGATACTTTAAATAGTATTTTGCAGAGCAGAGTTTTTTTAATTTTCATGATGTCTAACTTTTCTTTCTTATTGAATTGTGCTTTTTGGCATTTATCTTAAAAGTCATTCCCAATCTTAGCTATTGTGCTGAGTGTTGTAAAGAATAGTGGTGTGCATATGTCCTTTGAACTTTTTTATATCCTGGAATTAGATACAACACATGAAATTTCTAGGTAATATGGCAGCTCTGTTTTTATTTTTCTGAGAACCCCCCCAATCCTTCCATGATATTTGATCAGGAAGGTTTGGTCAAAATGAATGGTTGCAAAGGAGATACCCAGATTACCCTTTCCCTTGGTCATAGAATGGCAAGGGAAGTGATGAAAAGAATTCAAGGAGGGGAGTAAAAAGAGGTGGACCGGAGGTAACAAGAGTAGGTAGTCAAGAACCTCAAGCTTATTGGTAGTGTAGAGGTGTGTTAAAGCCATATACCTATGTGACATACTTATCGATATACCTATAGAAACTAGAGCCAGCAAAACTATAGCCTTGAAATCTAAACTGCAATCATCAGACTTAAAAAACATGCCTGCCAAAGAGGCAGACTGCTGCAGAGGGAATCTGGGGCTTTGTTGGAAGGATGTTGACGCTGGTGGTAGAATTAATATGGGAATATTGTATTCCTGAAACTCAACTATGAGTAACTATGGAATTCACAATGCCTTGGTATTTAATTTAAAAACATATTCTCAAACTTCAGATGACCTAAATTTTATTCCCTACTGTATTCTGTGAATTCAGAGTTTTTTTTTATTCTTCAGTATGTTTTTACTACCTTAACTTATTCTTAAAAAATGCTATATTTGGGGCCGGAGGCGATAGTCCAGCGGGTAGGGCGTTTGCACTGCCCGGCCGGCCTATGCCGGCCCTGGTTCGATCCCCGGCATCCCATATGGTCCCCCGAGCACCGCCAGGAGTAATTCCTGAGTGTAGAGCCAGGAGTAACCCCTGAGCATCACTGGGTGTGACCCAAAATGCAAAAAAAAATGCTATATTTTTCTTTCAAAATAATTGTATAACCGGGCGGAGCGATAGCCCAGCGGGTAGGGCGTTTGCCTTGCCGCAGCTGGCCCATGCCGGCCAGGGTTCAATCCCGGCACCCCATATGGTCCCCCGAGGCACCGCCAGGAGTAATTCCCTGAGCGCAGAGCCAGGAGTAACTCCTGAGCATCTCCGGTGTGACCCAAAAAGAAAAAAAAAAAAAAAAATAATTGTCTAACGTGTTGTTTCTTGTCCATACAAATCCAAATGAGACTAAGTTTTCTGTAAATTAAAATTTCAGTTGGTTGGTGAGAACTGACATCACTTATCTATAACTATTAGCTCCCCTTCTTTAAGTCTTCTAAATTTAACTCAAGTGCTTTGTAGTTCACATTGTATATGAGTGCCTGTCTAAAGCCAATTGGATTGGCACCTGTGTTGGTGACAGAGAATGAAAAAGACAAATACAAAAGGAGTCAGACAAACACACACAGACTGTCCAAACTTTAGGCCTCCAGAACAGTCATCAGTGGGCTCACAGGCTATTATTCAATATGGTATCAATACCCCATGTCCAATGGGCGTTCATTAGATGAACCGTGTTGAAAGAGACAATGAGGAGAGTGAACACATCATCATTCAATATGTACTTGTAGTTGGACTATTTTACATAGCTCACTGAAAGTGCACTTAGAATATAAAGTCCTGACACTTTCTTGTTCTATTTTTACCCATAAAGTCTCTACATCTCAAAGACCCTAAATTTTTGGCGCACTTTTTGCACACAGCACGTAATTGTCATTTAGTCTATTCTTTCCTTCTTTATTATTCTTTCCTGGGTACATTTTTGCAAATGTTCCCTCTGCATTCTAGACTAAACTATTTTACCACAAGGCATATCCAGTCCTGTTTTTTTCTGTTAGTGGGGACAGGATAAATTCCCACAAGCAGTGACAGTGTTTATTTTCTTTTCTTACTCTTTATTTCAAGTGGAGAAACATTGTCTCTAATCCTTAAGTTGATTGTCTTAAATTTAATTAAGAAATGTACCCTTAACAATAATTTCAGTAAATATCAAATATTTTAATGTAATAGAATATCTGTTTTTGTGATCTTATTTAAATTATTTAAAATCACATTAATAAGGCTAGTACTGCAATTATAATTTAATAATATTTATATTATTTAGGACCCCAAGTGAGTCTACATGTAAAAAGACAAAGTATCATCAAAACTATGTTACACCTCCAATTTCAAAAATATAATTATTTTCATTTAATAAAAATTGACCTTTCTATGCGACATGATACAACAGAGAATTTATTCTCTCTGTTTATATCTTCAGTAAAAGAAGATATAAAGATTGGACTATAAAGATTAGCCCATTGGGCTACATTGGCACGTGATAGGGTCCGATGGAAATGTTACTGGCGCCTGCTCAAGCAAATCGATGAATAACGGTATTCAAGTGAAGTGATCAAGTGATCAAGTTTTTATCTTCAAAAATTCCACTAGTAATAAATGAATATGTTTAATTTTTGTGAAGGTGTTTTCTTTCTAAGACATTAGAATATCACAAGTTCGAATAGAAAATGGTTTGTGAATTCTGTCACAGACATTTTACATATCTACTGAATATGATAACCATACAGTTTCCATTTTTTCCCATAACCTCTCCAGTTTGTTGCAAATAAAATGATCATTGAAGTGTATAAATGAGAAAGATCCTGGGAAGGACCTGGTGCTATAATCACGTTAGGAGTCTAAGATTAACGCTCAGTCACAGAGCAGCCGCTCACCTGTGCAACTGTGGATCTCAAGTGTTTGTCCCCCCCGCCCTCCCCCACCCCGGCGGTTGGCTGTGGTGGCTGGAGCTCAGGACCACTCCCACCGACCGGAGTCTGGGGAATGGGTGGAGGCTCCCAAGTCCCTGCTCTGAGTCTGGCAGGTGTGGCCGCCTGCATGCTGAGCAAGCCCTAGGAGCTATGTAGGACACTGCCAGGGGCTGGCTGAGCCTTTTACTTTTCCCCCAGGAAATCCATAGGGGTTCACCTCTCACCTCTCACCAGGAGGCTGAGTTGTGCAGCTGTGGATCTGGAGTGCCTGTCTTCGGCGGTTGGCTGTCAGTACAGTTTCTATTACTGCATAAAAATTACTCCAAATCGCAGATGGATATGGGAAATTAGGGTCAGAATAATGGCATAGCAACTAGGGTGCTTTCCTGACAAGCACTAACCTGGCATCAATCTCTGGCACCCAATATGATTACCTGAGCATGCAAGATGATCTCTGATGGCAGAACCAGAAGTGATCCCTGAGCCAGGAATAAGCCCTGAGCATTTTTTTTCTGCCATGAAGTGTCTCAAAAATAAATAAATAAATGAGAAATGTTTATTATTTCCAATATTCTCTAGGTTTAGAGGCCTAAGATTCATTAGGTCCAGTGATTCTGATGAGGAGTCTCTTTATGTTAGACAAGACAGTAGTCACTAGAAGGGATGATAAGGTATGAGATTTATGAGATGATCAGATTAATTCACAGTTTCTGGAGGCCTTTTCTGGACTATCTTGTCAAGATGATTCTCCACAGAACTGTCTAAGAGTCTCAGCTCATAAAGGTGGTCCGGCTTTCTCAGAAATAGTTGGGAAAGAAGATTCATCAGTGAAAAGGGACCTGCACAAGTGGCTTTTAAGATTCAGGGGCAGAAACCAGGGATTATAATATCCAGCAGTCTAAGCAGGAGACCAGAGACTGCACCTTGGTCTTTCCCACAGCACCCTGCCTTCACTACTGCCCGTATGCATCAGCAAAAAAGAATCACAAGGCCACAAGTTAATCCTCCTCTCTTTATTGTATTGAACCAGCACGTTGGACTCTAACTACTTAAACAACTTTGACAATACAACAAACCCTCAAACACAGGAAAACTGACATTTACAGAGACCTATCTGGGAGTGAGAGAGGAGCAGTGTCCCAGAAGATTCCACCTCCAGACCACCACAGCGTTATGTGGAAAAAATGCAGATCCCTTCTTCAAGTCACGAAGCAATAACTAGGAATTCCCACATTCATAATCTCTCTGACAAAGAATTCAGAGGAAATGGTGAGGATGTTTAATGAACTCACTGAATAAATGGAATGACTCTCCAATAAAATACAGGAGGACATAAATGAAACAGTGGAAGGGCAGTCAATAAATTATGGGAAAAAATGAGAGCAGAAATGAGAGAATACAAACAGAAATATCATCAATTAAGAACTCAGTAGATGAAATGAAAAATGAAGTGGGACTCTCAACAACAGGATGACAGCAGTGGAAGACAGAATCAGTGAGAAAGAGGATCAGCTGCAGAAAGCACTTAGGCAAATACACAAGATGGAAAACGACCGAAAAACAGATCAGAGGTAGAACAACCAGCAAGTCATAAAAGAAATCAAAGAGGAAATCCAAAAATTCCTGGAAACAAATGAGACTGAATACATGAACTATAAGTACTTGTGGGATACAGTGAAAGCAATGTTAAGAAGAAAATTCATAGCTCTTCAAGAATTCATCAGAAAGGAAGAAAGGGCCATCATGAACAGTCTGACTTCACAGCTTAAGATCTTAGAAAGCGACCAGCATAAAGCTCCTAGAAATAATAGATTCCTATAGTAGAGTAGCAGAGTACAAAATCAATACCCAAAAGTCAATGGCTTTCCCATATACAAATTATGAAAGAGAAGACAGTGATATTAAAGAAATGATCCCTTTCACAATTGCACCACAGAAAATCAAATACCTAGGAATCAGTTTGACTAAGAATGCATAGGATCTCTCAAAGAAAACTACAAAACGTTGCTACAATAAATAAATGAGGACCTCAGAAGTAGAGACCTTCCTTGATCATGGATTGAGATAATTAATATTATCAAAATAGTAATAATTCTCCTGCCCCTCGAGGTGTCACAGGTGTGACTGTGGTACATGGCTGCATCAGCAGGTAGCATACAGGAGACAGGCTTGTCCACACCCAGGGTTCTTGCCTGTGGGCCCTGGATGGTTGATGGTCTAACATAGAAAAAGACTGGGACCTTTGGGGTGAACTCAGAGCCACGACAGAGCCTGGCATGCTACCTATGGTGTATTAAATATGCCAAAAACAGTAACAATAGTAGACCTCATTGCCAACAAATGGAGAGGTTACTGGTTCCCACTCAAGTAAATCAATGAACAATGGGAAGACAAGTGATTCAAGTGAATAATACTCCCTAGAGCTTTAAACACATTGAATGCAGTCCCTGTAAGGATACCCATGACAGTCTTCAAAGAAACTGACCAAACACTCCTCAAATTTGTATGGAGTAATAAACCACCACGGATAGCTATAACAATCCTTGGGAGATAGACAATGAGAGGTATCACTTTTCCCAATTTCAAACTCTATTGCAAAGCAGTCGTAATTAAAAAGGCATGGTATTGGTATGGAGACAGACCTGTAGACCTATGGAATAGAACTTAATATCTAGAAATGCACTCTCAAATATACGACTGCTTAATCTTTGATAAAGGATCAAAACATATTAAGTGGAACAAAGAAAGCCTCTTCAACAATAGATACACATACCTAGACACACATACCTAGACACATATACCCATAGACATACATACCTAGAAACAGAAATAGAAAAATGAATGACTCTTCAACAAATGGTGCTGGGTAAATGGGGCAGTGACAAATAAAAACATGAACTTAGGTCTCCTTCCAACGCCATGCACGAAAGTCAGGTCACAATGGATTAAAGATCTCAGCATCAGACATGAATATATAAGGTACATAGAAGAAAGCATAGGAAAAGCACTCTATGACATCAAAACTAAAAGCATCTTCAAGAAGAAACACCACTGTCAAAGTAAATGGAAGTAAAGATAAACAAATGGGATTATATAAAACTGAAAAGATTCTGCACCTCAAAAGAAACCGTGAGCAAGATACAGAAACATCCCACAGACTGTGAAAGTATATTCACCCAATGCCTATTTGATAAGGGGTTAATATCCATGATGCATCAGGCACTGGTAGAACTTTACAAGAAAGAAAAACTCCCAACCCCATCAAAAAATAGGGAGAAGTGAACAGAAACTTCCAAAAAAGAAGAAATTCGAATGGTCAAAAAGGATATGAGAATGTGTTCTTCATAACTAATTATCAGGGAGATACAAATCAAAACAGCAATGAGGTATCATTTCAAGTCACAAAGACTGGCACACATCCAAAAGAGCAAGAACAACCAGTGCTGGTGTGGATGCGAGGATAAAAGGACTCTCATCCACTGTTGGTGGAAGTGCCGACTGGTCTAGCTCTTTTGGAAAACAATATGGACATTCCTCCAAAAACTGTGTCTGGGAGTGCCGCCGGGGTCCCTGACAGTGTCAGGAAGCGAAGTTCCCTTCTACCTCCGAGCCGGCGGGGAAATGGATGAAGACTCAGGAATATGATGCAGTTTTAAAAGGGCTTTACTATCACAGGATCCAATATACAATTCAAGAGCAGGGAAAACCTCCGGACTCTGGGTTCCCAGCTAGGCCCCAGCCAGGTGTAGGCCAAGATGGCTGCCACCACATGTTGAGGCCCAACAGAGAATGGAGAGGACGGAGAAGCAAAACACCAAGGGAAGTCGAAATGGCAAAAGGGGGAAAAAAGAGAGAGAGCTTCTTTCTTCTTGCAGCTTATTTTATAGCCAGAAATCCACCCAAACTCCCCAGTCCAGCCCATATTGGGCTGGGCTATCTAGAGATGAAAACAGGAAAATAGCTCTATAGAAATGTAGCAACTTCAGGGAGGCCATCTGGCTGTTTACAAGGACCCAGAGCTAATTCAAAGCCTCCTAGCAGAGCTGGGAGAAGCTATAAGCTAAATGTAACTTCCCCTGGCAAGAAGGATCAAATGCCCTCAGGTAATTTCTCCCAGCACCTCACCTAATGTCTTGAGCCAAGATCTGCCTGGAATTGCCTTTATAGGGTAGAGAAGGGGGTTTCTGAGATGGCATGTCTCTGTACCAAAGACTAATACTAATGCCAGTTAAATATTTCTCCAATCCTTCACAAGATCTCTTCTACTTCATTGTAGTTTTGTATTTTAGTTGCCTTTGAGTTATCAGGGAGCCATGCTTGTTTGCTTGGAGGCAAACAGCATTTCTCTCTGGTCTAATTACTCGTAGATCCAACGTGGCCAGGCAAATATGCTGGTAAGATCTAGCTAGTCCCACGATGATTGTGGTAGCATGAGAGAATATTTATACCAGCCAGTACAGAATACATGGTCAGATAAGACTGCCACATTCAGACTACCCCCTATCTATGAAGTGACCTGCAGGAGGCAATCCAGGGCAGATGCAGAGGCCTAGGTTTTTAGGTGTCCTGCAACAAACTGGATATTGAACTCCCATTTGACCCAGAAAAACCACTCATGGGAATATACCCTGGAGACTCAAATAACACAGCAGAAACTCTATCTGCACATATATATTCATCACAGCTCTATTCACAATAACCAGAATCTGAAACAACCCAAATGCCTGAGAATAGAAGTCTGGCTAAAGAAACAGTGGTACATCTACACAATGGAATACTATGTAGCTGTCAGAAAATATGAAGTCATGAATTTTACCCACAAATGAACGGAGATGAGACTGTTATGCTGAGTGAAATTAGTCAAAAGGAAAAGGACATATGTATAATGACTGCATTTATTAATTAGATATAAATATATACCAGTGTTCTACTAACTGTGGGAAATGTTAACACCAGGCTAAAACTGACCATTGAGTGTACACAAAGGGATTTACATGATATGTCCTAAATGTCTCTTAGGTAAGCCAAAATGTGTAAGAGATGAGAGAAGGATCAAGTGGATGATCGAATGAGAATGAGAGAGAGAGAGAGAGAGAGAGAGAGAGAGAGAGAGAGAGAGAGAGAGAGAGAGAGAAGAAAAGGAAAAGAGTGTTTGCTATCGAGGCAGGCTGGGGAGGTGAGAAGGAGTCCGGGGCCATTGGTGGGAAAATGCACTGGGCATTGGTGGTGGGGTGGATGTTGGAACAATGTATGACTGAAACCCAGTCATGAACGTTTTTGTAATTGTGCATCACACAATTGTGTATCACATAGACAAATGAATCTATTTATCTAAAATTTAATATAATGAATTTTCTCACATGAAAACAACAAAAACAAGCAACGAAACTTGATTCAAACCTAAAAGAAATCCATAACAGAAAATAACACTATTTTACTAGGAATAAAAATGACTAACAAGCTTTAATATAGTTTTATTAAACTAAAAACTTTTATTTGCTTAGTTTCATAGTCCATGAATACCGTACAAAATTTTTGAATAAAAAATTATTATCTTCTGTATTTGAGAAGATCATTTTCTGTGTATTTGCATGTGATCAAAATCATAATTGCTGATGAATGAGGAACTAAATGAAATTTCCATATAGAAACTGCATATATGTGTGATTTTGAACAGTTCATCGAAAAATGTTTTCTTTGATCATTTTTCAAGGTGTGCTCATAAACCCATAGCATGAGAAGCAATAGCAACATTCATGAGAAATGTAAATTCTAAAATCTGTGCTATCCCCAAATCCTATTGAATTTGTTGTGGGAGTTTGGATTTGAAATCCACATCTTGTCAAACTATTAGGGGATACTGATGCATATTAAAATGATTTCCGGGTTATGCAATATACTTTGCAGATTTGATAAAACCTTTCTTTGCACTTTTACTTGAATAGGGTGTTTGTGGATGAGCTTTCCTGGTGGGGTCTTTAGTCCATTCTGTTCTACAGCACAATGTGGGATCAGAGTGCAGAGAAGGGTGTTTTCCACCTGGCCAGAATCGCAGGTCCTGTATCCTCTGCGAGCCCTTGGCTGGTTTCCCCATTTTGGATGGAAGAACTGAAAGTGTGGTTGCACTCAAGATCAGGCCTGGCAAGGCAGTGCAAGCTTCATACCATGTGCTCTTTTTTAAAAGCTCTTAAATGTTAAGTGTTTTCCAGGTTTTCTTCTTTAGTGGAAATAATAAAATGTCTTTGAGTAGATGGTTTCATCTGTTTGGAAAAGCTGTGTGTTTATTTTAGTGTGGTCAATCAATGAATTCTAAAAAGTATGTATATGTATATCCATATCTATGGTTAGGGTTTGGATATTACTTCAATGGGGCAATCAAAGGCTAAATTTTTTAAAGATTTGGAAACGTCAACTTGTAATACACACTAGGTTCGCCCCAGGGCCTGAGATCAACCATAACTCATTGTGTTTACAAATTATATCTTTTGGTCTAGTGTACTAACTGTAAACTCCGATAATTATGGTAAAGAATGAATTACAGTTGACTTATTTCCCTTTTTCCTGGCGTCTGGACTGCTGTGACACATGGATTCTTCATCATTCCTCAAATCACACAGAGGACTTCCCTAGAAGCTAAACTTGAAATCAATATGCAGCTAGGCTTTCAGATGAAATATGGAATTACTACAGACTTTTTCAGGAGGGAGAGCCAAATGATTTCATTAAATGAAAACCCTATGTTAGTCCAGGCAGATGTATATTCATCTGTGATTTTTAATAGGGAGAATAAAAATTTAACCTTCTGTTAGATAATGTACATATTTGAAAAATCAGTCTTTCCTTCAGACTATTCATTTTCCTGTTGTTTTTCACAACAAGTTCTCTTTTTTGTCCTCATTAAAAAGTCTTTTCTATCAGACTGTTCATTTTCCTGCTGTTGTTCTTTGTCAACAAATTTTCTCTTTTTTGGCCTCAAAAAGTCATGAATGCTCCCACCTGAAACTGGACAGGAGGGGCTAGTTTCTTACTCTTCCTCTTTCTCTGCCTTTTGCCATTTTCCCATCTATCCTTGGTCTCTTCCTAATAATTTAGCTTTAAATGCTGCGTTATCTTTTTTATTTGATTTAAATGAGATAGTTGTTTTAAGATTTTGTAAACAAGAGGGAATCAAGAATGTGAGGATCTTTGGGCCTGAATGCTTCAGTGCCAAACTGTGTAATCTAAGAAATGCATAAATCCTGAGATGATGAAAAGCATAGTGATTGGTCACTTCTATTCTTGTAAGAATTTTAAATCGCGCAAGAAAAACCCAAGATAAATGAAAGCTCATTTCCCCCATCTGTTGCTTAGTAGTTTAAATTGGGAGTGACTTATGCAATTTTAAAATCATATTTTACTTAGTTTTTTGGGTCATACCCAGTGGTGATTAGAACTGCTTTTGGTTTTGTGTTTAAGGGTCACTGGTGTGAAATTACCAGGGTGTCAAACAGGCTTGGAAGTTAAACCCAGACTTCCCACATGCAAATTATGTGCACAGCCCATGAGCATTCTCTTTGGCTCTGAGAGAATGTTTTTCTTTGTCCATGGTGTATTCGATATGCCAAAAACAGTAACAATAATGGACCTTATTCACAATGAATGAAGACGTTACTGGTGCCCCTCCAGCAAATTGATGAACAACGGGAGGCAAGCAAGTGATACAAGTATCATTGCATTGTTTATTTATTTATTTATTTTTTTGCTTTTTTGGGTCACACTGGTGATGCTCAGGGGTTACGCATTGTTTATTTTTTATAGTGAACCAGACAAGATATAGACATAAATATAGATGCTGGCTGAGATACTGATAAAGTAGCTTTGTGTAAAAGTTAACCAAAGTGTCAGAAATTACAGGAGAAGAGTAATAGGAATAGCAGACAGCATATTTTATTCTAATGAATATATTAACATGTCAAGAAGTTTTTTTGTGTGTGTGTTTGTGTGTGTGTGTGTGCTAATCTATGATGGAACATAGACTAGCACACTTAGTTGATGGAACAATCAGCTATAATTTCTCTAGCAACTGCTATTGATACTCTGGGCAAGGTTCTGTTAAGCTTGCTACCGCAGTGATAACCAATAGACAAAGAGGTCAATAGGTGTAGGCAGACATGCCCTAATGAGCCCTGGGCCTCAGCTACCCATAACCTGCGTTTTTCCTGAGGCCCTCTCGAGACTGCAGATCACATTGGTAGATTGAGGGCAGGACTGTCTCTGTGACTTCGAATGTCAGAATTTTCTTACCGTGAATTCTATGTTTGCTGGTCAAAGTGTTTCCTCTCATAACACTCATGGGACTGTCAATTTGACCAGGAATTCCCTGGTTGCTTTTGGATCCTCTTTTAAATAAAGGAGCCCAGCTAGATCAAAGAGAAATGCTTTTTTCTTCCTGGCAAGCAAGCATAATTCTGAATAACTCTAAAAGCAGAAATACCCTGATAAAAGAATAGGACTCCATGGAAGTTAGGAGAAATACATAACTGGCAATATATGTTCATGGTATAAAATATTATACTATTCTCTATAAATTAAATCCTGAGTTGCATTTGACCTAGGTAAAAATTAACCCCGTCTCTACAAGTCTCTTTGCAGGAAACCTGAAGGAGATCTAGCTCTGGCAAATAAAGTTGTGTAAAGACTTGGCTGGGTAGGGGCGGAGCCATAGCCCAGCGGGTAGGGCGTTGCCTTGCACACGGCTGGCTCATGCTGGCCGGGTTCGATCCCGGCATCCCATATGGTCCCCGAGCACCGCCAGGAGTAATTCCTGAGTGCAGAGCCAGGAGAACCCCTGAGCATTGTCGGGTGTGACCCAAAAAAGCAAAAAAAAAAAAAAAAAAAGACTTGGCTGGGTAAGTGTATGTGAAGATTTGCATTTAAGTGCTGGGTTTTTGGTCCTTACTGGAGACCCATCCTTCTCTACTAGACCTTGAGGTTAAAAGGGGATACAAAAGATTCGAAAAAGAAGATCTCGATTTCTCTCTCTCTCTCTCTCTCTCTCTCTCTCTCTCTCTCTCTCTCTCTCTCTCTCTCTCTCTCTCTCTCTCTCTCTCTCTCTCCTTGCTCACCCTGCTTGCCTTCCATCTTGTTCTGTACTCTGACCTGAGAACATAGCCTGGTTCTGGTGTCCAACTTAGCTAAGGATTCTGATCTGAGCAAGTGGTCTAGATCCTGCTAGGAATTGGAAGTTTGGGGTTTTCCGGACCTTGGATTGTATTACCACAACTTGTTTAAGTAAAGCTTTTAGAAACTTTGCTGGATTCATGAATTTCATCTATCCGCAGATGGCTGGTCCTTGAGATAGAAGGGAACATGCTCCCTGATTTTGCTGGTGAACTCAGTCTTTCCCAGACAAATAGGATATAGTACAGCAAATCTGAGAATTTGGAGACATTTATACTCGTTTCATGGAGTGGGAAAAGCCATGCTCAGGGCATAATTCTGGCTCTGTGCTCAGGAAGACTTCTGGAGGTGCTTGGGAATTTATGTGGTACCAGAGATGGAGGGCAAGCACTTTAATCAGTATACTTTCCATCTGGCCCAACTTTTGAATTTGTAATGTGAAACTGAGCACCATCTTAAAGTTCACGGGGCTGGAGGCGATAGCCCAGCGGGTAGGGCGTTGCCTTGCAGCGGCCCGGCTCATGCCGGCCCGGGTTCGATCCCCGGCATCCCACATGGTCCCCCGAGCACTGCCAGGAGTAATTCCTGAGTGCAGAGCCAGAAGAAACCCCTGAGCATTGCCTGGTGTGACCCAAAAGCAAAAAAAAAAAAAGTTACAAAAATAAATTTTCAAAATCATTTATTTGGGGCACAATATTAAAGGAGTGGAGATATTAGTCATTATAAGGAAACAATGTCATTTTCTTCTATTTCAAAGGGCCATGGATTAACCCAGTAATTAGCAAAACCAGGAAGTACAACCAGGAAATGTCCATTGGAAACACAACCATTTTCAGAGCCTGGTAGGAAAGATTTCCTGAATTTTATCCATCTCCATCCAGTTGCTACAAGAGTTAAGGTTGAAGGCATTCAAGAAAACAGCCCCATGACAACAAAACAACTCCTGCCAGGCATTTCTTAAACTGTAGTCAATCTCTAAACAATCGATATTTGCTGATGCAAAGGTGTGTTCTCTCTGTAGAATTTCTGTCCATAGAGAGAGAACACATCTCAGTGTTCTGCCTCTTCTACGCCAATGTTTCATAAACTGTTCTATTCTTCAGAGGCACAGTCAGTGTTAATTATAATTTGATAACATAGCAATGTTGTGAGTTTGTTCTTTTCAACAAGATACTTTCCAAAAGCATGATCATTTCCCAACCATATATCATGAGCGTAATAAAGGAGTTTGCATCATATTTTATTGCCACCTATTTACATAAAAATAATATCAATATGCATTGTATTTTTCTGGGTCACACCTTACAATTCTCAGGGGGTTATTACTGGGTCTGCACTCAGGAATTACTCCTGGTGGGGCTCGGGGGGACATTATGGGATGCCGGGGATCTAACCAGGTCTGCTGCATGCAAGGCAAATGCCCTACCCGTTGTGCTATCGCTCCGGCCCCTGATTTTTCTTTCTCATATCAAATCATTTTTGTATTTGGAAGTCAAAGTGGGTAAGGTCCTACCTGATTCAGATTCAAGCCCAGAACTTCATGTGTTCCCCTGAACTGGGCCAGAAGTGGTTACCGAGCACAGAGTCAGAACAAAACCTTAAGTCCTACTGGGTTATCACTAAAAAATTAATTAAAAATAATGTATTTTTAATTTAGTAGTTTAAAATACCATGTACACATCAGGAGGTCTTATTAGTGGGTGGAATCTACCACAGGTGTGTGGGGTCAGAGGTTAGGTAAGACAGAGAGTAACAGTGTACTAATAATTGTTGGAAATGACAACACAACCTAGAACTGAGCATTGAATATAGGCATAGATATATACATGATAACCTCTATATATTTGTACTTGGAGGTTATTATATCACCTCTAGAAATAATATAGGTATTATATAAACACTAAATATATGTATTTAGAGGCAAGCCACAATGTGTAAGATAAGGAAGAAAGAAAGAGAGAGAGAGGAGGAGAGAGAGAGAGAGAGAGAGAGAGAGAGAGAGAGAGAGAGAGAGGAGGCAAAAATGCCTGCCATAGAGGTAGGCCAGGAGATGTGGAAATGAATCAGGGGACATTGGTGCTCGGAAAAGTTCACTGGTGGAGGGATGGCTGCTGGAACACTGTATGACTGAAACCCAAACATGAACATATTTGCAATTGTATATCTCATGATGGTATAACAAATTTTTTTTTTAAAAAGTACCATGTACTGGGGCGGAGCAATAGTCCAGGGGGTAGGGTGTTTGCCTTGCACGTGGCTGGCCCATGCCAGCCCGGTTTGATCCCGGCATCCCATATGGTCCCTGCCAGGAGTAATTCCTGAGTGCAGAGCCAGGAGAAACTCCTGAGCATTGCCGGGTGTGACCCAAAAAAGCAAAAAAAAAAAAAAAAAAACTACCATGTACATCATCAAATAACTATTGCTCTATTAATTCTGTTCTCTTTATTTCTACAGAAATAAAAACTAAATGCTCTATCAGAAAATTTTATGAATATTGATATTTATTGAAAGTATTCTCTAGTCTTCAGGTCTACTGTAATAAAAATATGGAAAGTGCTTCTGGTTTCTCTGAAAAAATCAATAAAAATATCAAGACAAGGCATGATATCAAGTAAGTCCAATAATCAGACCATAGCTAATGGCTAAAAAATCATGAGGTAGCAAAAAATGAAGTTTTATGTCTGCTCACTTTACTAAACAAAAGGCTGACGAATCTTCAACCAAAGTGAAAATAATATAGAATTTACTGTGTACACCATCAGACTTTTTGAAAGGTCATCTAATTAATATTATGCATTGACTCTCCTTTCCACCTTGACTCTCAAACACAAAAATATGTGCTATGGAATATTTTACTCAAAATCCATAGTGATTGTGAATACAAATAAACAGAGAGCTATAAAGTACAGTGGAGAGAAAATTCTTCATTAAAGACTAAGGACATGATGCAAGTTAGGGGCACTGGGGTGAAAACAAGATGGAAAATGTTTCATGAACCATCTACTCTGGTGTAGGAAAAATTCAATAGGTCTCAGAATCCTTACACAGGGCTCATTAGAGAGCAAGTGTGGCAATGAAAGCAACACAAAAATTGTCCTGAGTCTTGCCTATAGTAACTCACCTCTTTGCAGAGTTGACTACACAAATATGTTGGAGAAAATGGTTATGCTAGAAAATATAGATATCCAGATAAAACATGGTTGCTACTTTGTTAATCATGATTGATGGTCCAGATTCTTTCATTGCCGGGTCCTATCTAGAGATCTAAGTTGCTAGACAATAGGCAACAGGAGAGTTAAAAGAGCCAAGATAGAGAGTTAATAAAAAGCCATTAAACATTTAACTACTCATTTTTCACTGTATCACTGTCTTCCCGTTCATCATCGATTGGCTAGAGCAGGCACCAGTAACAGCTCCATATGTCCTGTCTCCTGCAAGTAGAGCCCAAGGGTACCTGCTTGCTCCAGGAACATAAAGAGCCTCAAACCATTCCATCAGGTCATGGGAATGAGGTCTATAATTGTTACTGGTATTTGGCATATCAAATATGACACGGGTAGCTTGCCAGGCTCTGCCGTGCGGGCAGCATACTTTTGTAGTCATCTCTAAATCCAGCATTTATTGGCGAAACGCGGCTGCCGCTTGTGGCGCGCAAGCTGGGGCTGTGATAGGCTGGTCTGCTGGTTGGAGTTCTGAGGATGGGGAAGTCGGATGTGGGAAATGGAGGCCCTCATGGAGTGGGGGTTTGTCTGGCTTGTTGCGAGGCTCTGCTGGGGTGGCGGGCCAGGGCTAGAAGCTGCCATCCTCTCCGGGGACCTCGTGAGTTACTGGTGCCCAAAGGGGGCCCAAGTCCTAAAATTTTAAGTTATTTAAAAGGCAAAATACCCATCAAATTGGCAACACATAGAAAAATTCTGCATAGTTTGTTATGCTCAGGGCTCACTCCTGACTCTGTTTTCAAGGATCATTCCTGGTGTGGTTCACTTGATCACTTGAATCCCATTATTCATCAATTTGCTAGAGCGGGCACCAGTAACATTTCCATTGGACCCTATCACGTGCCAATGTAGCCCAATGGCATCTGGTTGATCCTGGTGTGGTTAAGGAGATTATATTAGAGGCCTATAGATAGAACCCATGATGGCTGCATACAAAGCAAGCCCTTACCAGCTGTACACTTTCTCCAGCACCAATAATTTATTTTTATTAGACAAATGTTTAAAAATATCCAGCATTATATTAACATCAGCATTTATAAATGGGTACCAGAAACCCATTTATACAGTATCATATACTATTATCATATTATGCATATTATAATTCAGTTAGATATTATCCAAGTATTGTTAAAACCAATGAAAACTAAATGATAAACAAATAATAAGTTTCAGAGTAGTTGTGTCTGGAGAGACTAACCTGGATTTGATCTCTGTTATCCTATATCATTCCCCAAGCCATACCAGCAATGATCCCTGAGCCCTGAGCCAGGAGTTAGCCCTGGGCACCACTGGGTATATACACCTTACCCATTAAAAAGGAGGAATCATATTTTTATAATTTCCTCCTGCTTTAGAGTGTATAAATGTGAAAGTTTCTGGGAAGGATCTGATCCTAGTACACTTATACACTCTATACAATTCTAGGCAGGCTTTAGTTGTGGCCTGCCATCCCTAAGTGAGCCTAGCAAGAAGCCAGAGGAACCCCCACACCATGTGGTCAGTCATTCTCAACATCCAGACTCCACAGCTTCTTAGAGCTCCACCCAAGAGAAAACCTGATCTTTGTCCATTGAGTTTCATCAGTAAATGATTTAGGTGAGAATCTTCTACTGAGAGTATACCACCTACATGGCAGAGCCTGGCAAGGTACCAGTGTTTTATTTGATATGCCAAAAAACCAGCAACAATTATGAACCTCATTCCCATGATCTGAAGGAATTGTTGAAACTCTTCCTGTTCCTGGAGCAAACAGATGCCCTTGGGCTACATTTGCTTGCAACAGGACATATGGGGATGTTACTGGTGCCGGCTTGGGCAAATCAATGAACAATGGGAAGACAAGTGATACTAGTAATACAAGTGATTCTTCTGCTTTGTATTGTGGCCAGATCAATGGGCCAATTATAGTATTTCTCCATGTGTGCTTCTTATGATCACAAATTATAGCATAAGGACCTCATCCTTTACTCCTGATTCATAACTTCTACCACACACATAACCTTTTTTCTGAAAATGAAACAAAGAACATTTCTCCTGTTATTCCCATTTGTCATCTGTGTAAGCCATTCATCAATATTTTTATCCAAGATAATAATATTCTAATAATAATAAATTCACATAACAATAATAGCCTATGTTATCAGCAGAGGAGATATAGAAGTTGAGTGGAGTTTGATCCAGGAAAGCGTCAAATCTTACCCTCATGGTCGCCTTAATGACTGCATTCTCTGCCCTTCTGCCACTGCTGTTTTGTTTTACCATGATTTTATTTTTTAAGATTAAATTAATATTGAAAATAAAATGAAGAGAATTGAAGGGAATTCTTATGAATTCCCTTCTTTTCACACAGAGACAACTCATTATCAAATCCACATAATCGTGCCTTTATTCACTACTTATGAACTGTATTGATACATAATAAATCTCACAATGTCTGTAATTATCATGGAGTTCCTTCTAGCTACTGTACATTATAAAGAATTGGTAAAATAAAAATGAGCATATCAATTGTGTATTTTATTTTATTAAATTAATTTTAGGATTGGTGTCTATTTTGAATTTAATGGTTTGCAATAATACTGAAGTCACTGGTTTATAGTTAAATGCTGCTGTGATTACAGATCTATCTGGAATCCCTTCACCAGGGATTCCAGATCTATCCACCATTGTCTAACAGTCCTAAAAGCCCCAATCCTTCCATCTTCCTTAGTTTTTTTCACTTCTAGCTTCGACAGATCATATCTAATAGTATGTTTCTGTTGATGATTATATAATACCTTTCTATATTTACTTATACTCTGCATACAAGCAAGATCAGTGTTATTTTTCCTTAATTTCTGATTCACTTAATCTAACGTGGTATCTTACATTTCTATCCAAGTGTCTGAAAACTAAGATTTCATCATTTCTCAGATCTGTTTTCCTAAAAAAGACAATTCATTTTTTCAGGGCTGAGTAATATTTCCTTTTGTATATATACCATGTTAATTTTAATCTACTTATTTGTGGTTGGGTATTTTGTTTACTTAAGAATTTTGGTGATTGTAAATAATGCCCTGATGAACATAGGTATACATATATCTTTGTGTATTAATGCTTTTATATTCTCAAGGTAGATGTCCAGATATACTGGATCCTTTTTGAAGATCAACTTGTAGTGTTCTGAGAAGTGTCTAAAGATGCTGAGCTAAGTAACAGTCCCATTAAGAGTTAATGAGATTTTAGCAGCATTATTCACAATAGCCAGAATCTGAAAGCAACCAGAGTGCCCGAAAATCGATGACTGGATAAAAAGCTTTGGTACATCTACACAATGGAATACTATGCAGCTGTTAGGAAAAATGAAGTTATAAAATTTGCCTATAAATGGATGGACATGGAGAAGATTATGTTGAGCGAAATTAGCCAGAAGGAGAGAGACAGATACAGAATGACTGCATTTATCTGCATAACGTAAATATATATGTACATATTATGATACCAATATCCAAGGTCAAGTGAAACATATATCAGGAGGTCTCATCAAAGGTGGAAATTATCACAAACGTGTGGGAGTCAGAGGCTAGGTAAGACAGAAAATGGAACAGTGTGCTAACATTTGTCGAGGGTACTAATGCCAACCTAGAACTGAGCATTAAATAGGGGCAAAAGACACACATGACAACCCTTTAATGTATGTTCTGTAATCCATAGTCTGGAGGGGAAAGAAAAAAGAGAGAAAGAGAGAGAAATGGAAAGAAATAAAGAACCTGCCATGGAGGAGGGCTGGGGGAGGGAGGAGGGAACCGGGGGCGTTGGTGGTGGGAGATGGGCACTGGTGGCGGGATGGGTGCTGGAACACTGTATGACCAAAACCCAAATATGAACTTTTTAATTGTATATATTTATAATTGTAAAAATAAAAAAAAAAAAGAGTTAATGAGATTTCCTAATCCATCATATTGCCACTAGTCCTTATTGTTGTTACCAGTCTTTATGATATAGACCATATTTTCTGGTATTAGGTAATATCTTTGGGTGGTTTTTAATTTGTTTTTCCCTGACAATCTTGAAAATCAGTCCATGCCCAAATACAAGACATTATTTTCACATACCTGCTGGCCATATTTATGTCTCCTTTGAGAAGTTGTCTGTTTATATACTCTCTCTACTTTTTGATGGGGATCTTTGTGCTGTTACCTTTGAGAGTGGCTTACATATCTTGCATATTAACTCTTCGCTTCGTCTGATGTGTGGTATTAGAATATTTTCTCCCAATCAGTAGGGTGCCATTTTTTATTGAAGGTTGAATTTCTTTAGAAGTCCAGCAGCTTTTTAGTCTGGTAGAATCCCATTTGTTTATTTCTGCTTTTGTTCTTTGTGAATGAGGTTGTATCATTGAAGACTCCTGTGGGGAAAGATCTTAGAGAGTTCTGCCAATGTTTCTTGATGTATTTTATAAGACATGTTTGATATCTAGGTGTTATAAATGTTTTGAATTAACCTTTACATATGATGTGATGTAGGAGTCTAATATAACCATTTTGCATAAAGCTAGCCAGTTTTGACAGCCCAGATTGTTAAAGAGGCTTTGCTGTTCTGATTCATATTCTAGACTCTCTTTTTTTAAATTAGTCTCCATACATTTGAGGGTTTAATTCTGGGCTTTCACTTCTATTCTATTCATATGAGAATATGTCTTTATACATAGCACTTTAAATGCCATAAAATTCCCCTTGGATCTTCATATTCACCTTTCTCCACACTCAACTCCTTAAAACTGTTGATGATTTCATGCAATCCACAGTTTGGCTTCTCCCAGAATGTCACAACCATAACTTGACAGGATATAGTCTTTTCCTTCTAATCGAACAACATTCATTGTATGGGTGTAGTATACCTTATTTATATGATCACTTACTGAAAGGAATCTTGGTTGCTTCCAAGTTTGGACTAATGTGAACAAAGCTGCTACTGGTAACTGGTGCAAGTCTTCCTGTGGACATAAGTTTTCAATGTCTTTGGGTAAATACCAAAGATGTGATTTCTGATGCTGTAATTTTTTAGGAAATTATCTCACAACATGAGTGCACCTTTTTTTAATTTCTTTTTTTTGGGGGTCACACTCAGCAATGCTCAGGGGTTACTCCTGGCTCTGCACTCAGGAATTACTCCTGGCAGTGCTCAGGGGACCATATGGGATGCTGGGGATCGAACCCAGGCCGGCTGCGTGCAAGGCAAACACCCTACCTGATGGGCTACTGCTCCGGCCCCACCTTTTTTAATTTCTACCAGCAATGGATGTTTCTATGTCTCTCTGGCATACTCCTTTGTCAGTGTTGTTAATTTTGTGCCACTTTAACAAATTTGTGGTTGTATCTCATTCTTATTTTAACTTTTCCTTTCTTAAATCAACAAGCTCTTGGCTGCATTCAAGAAGGGTGAAACTTCAAAGAAAAGTTGTTCTGACACAAAGTAATTCATAAAAAGAGAATTCAGAAAATTCAGAATTAATTTAGAAACAGAATTAATACTCCTCTACCTTCAAATACTCACAATATATCTCAAAAGATATTAGGGATCTACATATCACATCATTGCTTTTCTTGCATAATAAGGAATCTTCATGACTGAGAGTGGAATCATATCTATTTTTTAAGCAATGGGGAGACATTCTTAGTGTATAGGTCTCCTTTTCTCCCAATTCAATCCAATTTTCATGAATTGAAAAAGTTGCCATGCCATATTGCCTCCGTGTCTGGTAAGAGATCGGTAAATGTCATCTGGTCAACTGTGTCAGCTAATGATGACTGGACACTGTCAGTTCATATACAGAGATTTGGAAGCAAGTTTAAGAAGATTCTGACTCAGTGTATTTTCTGAAAATTTAGAGGCAGAATATTCAGAAAGCTAAGGAAAAGAAGCAGAGATAAGAAAAGGTACAGTGCAAATAAGTATCCGTAGTATAAAGAAACATCAACGGTCAATAGTTCTGTCAGTCATGGCCTGTTTCCAGTTCTGAACCCTGAGATGTATTTAACAGAAGATATCTAAATAATTTACTTCCTAGTGAGCCAATGACTATGTTCAGTGAAATAGAATTAACTTAAACTGAGGAACAGAGAAAATACTCAATGCCAGAGGAAATTGCAAATACCACTGCTGTGGTTTTTTTTTGCAGGATAATTAAACCGATTTAAGGAAATGATGAGATTGAGAGGCAAAGAGTGAGAGGTCAATCTCATCCACCAATTGTTTTTTATAAACCAATCCTGTCATCTCTGCTAGTCCAAGATAATGTTTTCACAGTTAATGGCCAAAATGAAATAATTTAGGAAAATGAATACATTCTCTAATAAAGTATTCAACACAAATTATTGTTTTATATCCTCAATACTGTGCTAGAATTTCTTTAAACATTTTCAGTCAATAGTTCGTTGATTATTAGTTTTGTTATTTCATAACTTTTTGATAGAAAAATTAAGAAGCCCTTTGTTTGGGAACTGTATGGGTTTCTGTAATTCGAAATGTCATTCCACTATTC
Source organism: Cryptotis parvus (assembly GCA_021461705.1). Classification (NCBI taxonomy): domain Eukaryota; kingdom Metazoa; phylum Chordata; class Mammalia; order Eulipotyphla; family Soricidae; genus Cryptotis; species Cryptotis parvus. Next base: position 70,436 of record JAJIBD010007245.1, on the reverse strand, counting down.
TCTGAATTCAAAAAAGGACTTATTTAAAATGCTAAACGTGGAAACATAAATAAGAGATATTTTTCAGAAATGAATGGAATTTTATAACATCCCCAGATAATATTTGTCTATGCTAAAGACATTTTACCATTAGGAATATCTTCTTACCTTTAACATTAAACTCTCCAAGGAAGGTTAAATTACAGTGTCTTTTTTCCTGCCCAGATTCATTGGAATTTAGAGCTGGATAAGACACTTAAAAAAACATCTTGTTGAACTACTTCACTAGAAGAAATGAAGATAGAAGCGCACAACTGTGGAGACGTGATCTGTGTTATAAAAATGAGTAATTGTAGAAATATGTACTTTTTAACTCTTATCCACATTTTTCTTCTATACCATATGGACTCCTTACTTAAATACCACATCCCACTTGCCAGGCAAATTCTTTTCCAATTTTGGCAAGCTTTGGTTTACCTAGACAATATCTCAAGAACCAAAGGTAAAAATGTTTAAACATCACATGCTATTTGAGCATCAAAAGTAATGCTCTTACACACATCCCATGTAGAGGAAACTTCCTTGTGCTTGGGAAATGCTTGCCAGCAGAAAGACCATGGTGCCAATGGTGGGTGCTGTAATTGGGATCATTGGTCTCACTTCAAATGTAGGAAAAGAAAAGTGCCAGGCTCATTTTTTTTCTTTCTTAAAGCCGTTCACATTTTGGAAAACAGCAACTTCTATTTACAGTTGGTATACAAATCATAGCAGGATATGGAGAAAAAACAATATGCTCAACTTTTAAACAAACTGAACGCTTTTCCCTTCCATATGATGAGAGAATTCCAAGATTCTACAGGAAAATTATTTCTTTTAAAACATGATCCAACTCAAATATGTGTCTCTGGCAGCATTAAGCTCTTTGAAGAGAGATGTTTTATCCAAGATTTCTGGAACCAGATTTTATTATAACTGTATATATATATATATATATATATATATATATATATATATATATATATATGTGTGTGTGTGTGTGTGTGTGTGTGTGTGTAAACACAGTAGTGTTATAGGGCATACAACCAATGGAGGTGATGTTCACATGTTAGAGAGTGGATTTAGTTCAGAAAAATAAGTAGGAGAGATAATGGTGACACATAAAATAAAGTCAGGGATGATACTGAAAGATCATCCAGGGTTCAGGAAGGATGCCTGTAAGTCTTCGCCTTTTAGAAATCAGGGCACGACAAAGCTTCACTCTTTGGTGTTGAACCCTGACGGCCATATGAGGGTGCTGAGCCAAGGAGCAGCTAACGGGGGGGACAGCATTGCTCTAGCTCATAACATTCTGGCAAATTACTTTTGGACATTTCATACAATATAAAAGTTGCTTCTGTGGAGTATCCTAACAGCAGGAAGCCAAATTTGTAAAATGAGAACCTTTATCATACTATGATATGATACATATGGGTATATATTGCACAACAAATTTATGTGTTTGTTGCTGTAACTCATCCGTCTTGCCACATATATAGATGAATGAAACATTGCACTATTTGCTTATATATGCATGTAGTTAGGTACGTGAAGGATCATGTATAACCCAGGCCTTTTCAGTCTTACCCCCGTTATTTCATTTAACAATGATACTAACTGTGATTAACCCACCCACAGAGACTGCCTCTTCCTCTTGGGACTTACTGTCACAAATGATGCTTCTTGGTATATAAATTTACCGTGGGCTATCCAGCTATTCTTATTAAGTTCAAAACATGGAGCACTGTCTATGGCTACTTACCTTTCCAAATTAAAATCTTATTAAAGTGGAAATTTTCTCTTAGCCTAATAATTGCCCCTACACTTTTCTCAAAAAAAGCTATTAGGTTTTAAAGAAGGTCAGTTTTGACTTATTTTCACCATCATAAGCTGCTGGTCTAAACTAAGTATGAAATTGGACAAGTCTGTATGTGTTATTATGCTTGACAACATTTTTGCATGGTAGGGTATAACCAAACTCATTGATGTTTGTAGGGAGTTCAAGATGCCGCTCTGTCTGATATCCATTGATTTAAAGAAAGCCTTTGATTCTGTTGAGAGTGAAGCAGTCATCGAAGCCCTAGCTAAACAGGGTGTTCAAACCCAATACATCAAGGTACTTCATGAGCTGTATTATGGATTCACCACCAGGATCTCACCATTCTACAAGGAAGTGATCATTGATCTCAAAAGAGGGGTTTGGCAGGGTGTTACCATTTCACCAAACCTTTCAGTGCCACCCTCGAGAACGTCAGGAGAATTAGAATGGGAAGGAATGGGAGTGAAGACAGATGGTTGGCATCCACAAAACCTCCTCTTTGTTGATGACATTATTCTAATAACACCAAACATTAGCCAAGTGGCACAAATGCTGGCTGACTTCTACCAAGAATGTGGAATGATAGGGTCTACAGCTGAATCTCAACAAAACAATGTTCATGAAAAACTAACTAGTTCCAGATGACCCATTTACTCTCAATGGAACAAACATCTCTGAATGCAGCAGAGATGTACCTAGGTCGAGAACTCAACATGATGAATGACCTAGCACCTGATCTGTTCAGGGAGTAAGAGAATGGCATGGAACGCCTTCAAGAACATGGAAGAAATAGCCAAAATGACAAAGAACCTCCGGTTCTGGGAACATCTCTTTGACACTACCATTCTCCCTGCATTAACATACATCTCAGGGACCTGGGCCCTATGAAAGCAGGATGAGAATACTATTCAGGTCCTTCAACCAAAGAGGAATCGAAAGAGCTATGCTTGAAATATCATGCCTCACTTAAGTGAGGGAAGGAATCAGAGTTCAGACCTCTGTCAACGATGGAGAGTCTGATTTGCCATTTGCCAAAGCGCGAAAATCAGATGGGCTGGACATGTAATGCGACTTGGAGACAACCGCTGGACTAGAGCCATTACCGCCTGAATCCCATGGTACGTCAAAAGATAACTTGGCCGCCCACCTACAAGATGATCAGACTTCTTTGTCAAGATCCTGAATGAATGGTTTGAGGCTCTTCGTATTCCTGGAGAAAGCAGATGCCACTGGGCTACACTGGCACATGATAGAGTCAAATGGAAACATTACTGGCACCCGCTCGAAAGCAAATGGCTGAATAAAGGGATATTAGGCAATCAAGTGAAGTGACGAATATAATTGAGTAGATTGCTGTTCTATAAAAACATAAGGAAGATTTTGATGGAAACTGAAGAAAATAGGCACTGCATGCAAATGAAATTTCAAAGAAGTTAAAACAGGGGTCTGAAGCTTTGACACCTATTATTTTTTGAGTTTTGGAACTGAGCATGTCTATTCTCAAAAGACACATTTTGCAAATAAACTAGTTGAGTATTGAGTAATTTTGTTTAGTTTGGTAGATTTTCAATATTCTTAGACAAATACATTTTGACATAATGTGGGGAGAGCTAGTACTGTGCCCCTTCAAATTCTAGCCTTTTACAAAGCCCACCAGCAGGCTCACAAATAATTAGCTCTAAGAAGTTTGAATAACATGCTTTATCTAGTGGAATTCTTAATTTAAGAGTTATTATATATAATTTGTCAAAATTATTTCTACAAAAGCAAATTTTATTCAGAAACACACCCTCTCTGAACATGTAGACATCCTGTCTCTATCTTAATGTTTGTAATTGGTTTATCTGAAACCATTGATATCTTGAGTTGACATCACTGTGTCATTCGATGACTTGAGACAAGGAATCATGGTCCATACCTCCTCTGTTTTTTGTGGCCCCACTTTCCTAAGTGAGCCAGTATACTCTCAGCTCTCAAGTTAATGGAATAGGGAATTTTTCTTGCCATTCTAAAACGATGCAAGCATCTGTTCAAAGAGTATTTGGATTCACGGTGTTTTACCTCTAGTAAGCTGGTGAAATCCAGGTGTAATGCAATAGTCTCTATAACATAATTTTGTGCATTTCTCTGCATCCTATTCTACTGAAAAAATAAAAGCACCAAAGTGATTGGCATGCACTAAATCAGCACAACACAGTGCAAAAAGCCATATCCCAGGCCATACCACTGATTTGAAAGCTTAGTTCCAGAACGTATTTATCAGCAGTGAGATTGATTGATTGATTTATATTTATTATTGAATCACAGTAAGATACAGTTACAAATTTGTTTGTGATTGGACTTCAGTCATAAAATGTTCTGAACACACGCCTCTTTACCAATGTACATTTTCAACCACTAATGTCCAGTTTCCTTCCTGCACCCTCTCCTAAGGCAGATACACAACACACAAACACACAACACACTCTCTCTATTTCTCTCCTTATCTCTCTCTTGTTCTTTCCTTTTGAGCATTATGGTTTGCAATACACGACTTAAGGGTTATCATGTATATCCCTCATATATTTTCAACACTCAATTCTTGTCCAGAGTGATCATTTCCAACTATCATTGTCATAGTAGACCGCTTCTTTATCCTAATTGCTCCTTGCCCCTAAATACTAGTGACAGCTTGGAACCATTGACTGGTCCTCCTTGCCCCAGTTTTCCTGGCCTTGTATAGTGCTCTCACAAAATTTTTTATATCTCACAAATGATTGCCATCACTCTATGTATGTTCCTCCTTCTGATTCATTTTACTCAGCATGATACTCCCCTATTCCAGTGTGATTTTAATCAACAACCTAATTTCCTGAGCTAAAATTTTCTTATTTTGATAATGATAAAAAAAATGTGCCTCATTGCTATGGGATTAAATATAGTACTTTTACAAAGCATTTGTGAATGTGACTAACTTCTATTGCGTGTATGTACGATTTTAGTTATTATTATTGAGAAATTTTCTGGAGATAGTTAACACTGAGTTAAAATCAGAAATGAATAACTATCTGCTAGTAGGAAATCTGCTGGGTAGAGAAATTTTGAAAGAAAAAATCAATATATATCTTAGATAAGGGACTTTCTTGGGTGTGCCATTATTTTCATATTTCCGATTAACATTTCCTAAAAAGTAGAGATAAACTTGCATTTCTATAACCAATGAAAAGTATTCTTAGAAATGTTAGAAGAGCTGCTAGAGGCTGGTGACGAAGCAAAGCAACAGAATGATGTCTTCTGTGAGCTATGGCAGTGCCAATTTATACCTATATTTGAGCTGTTGATCCTCAAAGTCAAAAAATGTGTGCTTGAGGATTCCACTTTTACCAGCCAGTGTGAACCCAGGGTGGGTTTAGTCTATAGGCCACACTAGTTTCTTTTGCTCAGCCTAAGACCAATGTATTCTAGCTGACTCAAATCATCTCTGAAGTCACCAAGAATATTAAATTTCCCTGTGGGTTTGCAGACACCAATGATAGAAACAGTAATGTAGGGACAATCCATCTTCATCTATCTATCTATCTATCTATCTCATCTATCTATCTATCTCATCTATCTATCTATCTATCTATCTATCTATCTATCTATCTATCTATCTATCTATCATCCATCTATCTATCTATGTGTCTATGCCAACCTGGCAATGCTCAGGTATCTATCCTGTTACTCTGTTTCTACGAAATTATCCTGGCAGTGCTCAGGGGACCATATGGGGATGCCGGGATCGAACCCGGGCTATGTGCTGCAAGGAAAACCCCCTACCCTCTGTGTTACTCTCTCGGCCCCCCTTGTGTGCTTTCTGACTTTATCTTTTTATTTTGATGGCCCTCGCGACTTTCATTGTGTTTAATACTCGGTCTCTGATGTCTGCATAGAAGCATTACTAGCAGGTAGCATTCAGCTTGTTCCAACTATCAGACTATAACTATCCGTCTATTATTCCTTCTAAAAGGGTCTTCACAGTGTATCAGGTATCCATTATCAGTATACACATTGTCTTACACTTCTATATAATGTACTATGCATACAAAGAGCAGACAGTAACCCCTAACAAACTTTTTGTTTGTTTGATTTTTATGCCAAATTTCATGATCAGGGCTTATTCTTGGCTCTGCACTACTTCCTGGAGTGCTTGGGAGACCATGCTGAGGGATAAACCTGTGTCATCATTACTCAAGGCAAATGCCCTACCACTCTACTATCTCTCTCTGTCGCCAATATTTTTAGCATTTCAGGACATAGATAAAAGGGAGTTTTGTCATCCTGGGTCTTTCCCTATCCTACATTTGCTTCTCTATTGTCCAGTCCATAAAAAGCCTCCCTTTTTATATAAAAAAATAGTTAAGGGTGTTTATTTCAATTTTTTCATTCTTTGTATTCTGAATCACAGGTGAGATACACAGTTACAAAGTTGTTTTTTATGGTCGGGTTTCAGTCATGTAATGTTCCAGCACTCCATCTCTCTTCACACACATGTACATTTCCTACACCAGTGTTCACAGTCTCTCTTCCCTCCTCTCCTTACCTGTCTCTATGGCAGACACTTCTCTCCCCTCTCTCTCTCTCTCTCTCTCTCTCTCTCTCTCTCTCTCTCTCTTTCTATTTCTCCTCCATTTCCTTTTGGGGCATTATAATTAACTACATATAATTAAAAGTTTAATTATATGTATTATATGTATTACATATAATTATATTTAATTATATGTATTACATATAATGCATATAATTATATGTATTATATGTATTCATTGAGAAAATCGATGAATAACAGGATTCAAGTGATCAAGTGAAGTGATTCCAGACTCTAGATCCACTAAGGTCCAAAATCCATCAGAATAATTCATTTCGGCATTACCTTTAGATTCAGAGACACGCCGTTTTCCCCAGAGGTGCACTGGCATGTCTCTTTCAACTAGCAGAACTGATTACATTATGTTTGATCTAACGTGGCCAAGTGCTCTTGGAATATCTACATGTATGTCCCGCACAGGGACCGTTGGGGATAGGATGAGTATAATTGAGCAAAGCAAGATTCATAATATTTATGCTGTATAAAATTAGAGTTAAGCAGTTTATGGGGATGGTGGTTCTGGCCTAGGCCTGCCACCCCAGCAGAGCCTCGGAACAAGCCAGAGGACCCACCCCCCCCACACTCCATGAGGGCCTCCATTTTCCACATCCAGACTTCACCCCGTCAGAACTCCACCCAGCAGACCAGTTTATCACAGCCCTGCTCATCGAGATCCACCCTGCAACAGTCTTTTTTAAATCCAACCCAGGTATGCTGATCCAGAGACTCACAGACATGGGGCAGAGCTGCTAATGGCTCTCCCTGTGCCCAGCCGCTCACGAGGTGCCCAGGAGGGACGGCCCGGGGGTCTGGCCCTGGCCTGCCACCCCAGCAGAGCCTCACAACAAGCCAGATGACCCCCCACTCCATGAGGGCCTCCATTTTCACATCCAGACTTCCCCCATCAGAACCCCACCCAGAGACCAGCCTATCATAGCCCAGCTCGCGCAGCTGCTTGCAGCTGTGAGGTTCATCAATAAATGCTGGATTTAGAGATGACTACAAGAGTATGCTACCCACACGGCAAGCCTGGCAAGCTACCCATGTCGTATTTGAAATGCCAAATACCAGTAACAATTATAGACCTCATTCCCATGACCTGATGGAATGGTTTGAAGCTCTTTATGTTCCTGGAACAAGCAGGTGCCCTTGGGCTCTACTTGCATGAGACAGGTCATATGGAGATGTTACTGGTGCCCGCTCGAGCAAATCAATGATGAATGGGGAGAGAGTGAGAGAGTGAATTAAAAGTTTATCATGCATATCACTTTACCTATTTTCAACACTCAGGTCTTGCCCAGAGTGATAATTTCCAGCTATTAATGCCATACTGGTCCCTTCTCTATCCTAACTGCCCTTTGCACCACACACACTAGTGCAAGCTTCCAGCATTGACTAGTCCTCCTGGTTTTACCAAAGCCAGGAAAACCATGGACACCTTTTATCCAAGTTCCTCTGGCCTCACCAAAGAATGATATATTGTAGACTTTAGCTGCCTGCACTTCAAAGACTAAACCTAAAGTGGGGCTTTCCCACAGTCAGGAAATGATTTGAAAGTCACCCCCACATGCTTTACTTCCTAAGATTTGACTCCCTGCAGCAACCCCTCCGTGTGCAGGTGTTTTTCCTTTGAGTTTGTTATATCTTTTAGTCGCAATTAGTGAATGGATGGGTGGTAGTGAATTATCATGCTGGAAAGTGTATTGCTCAGATTAGGGAATTCTTTTCTAATTTAAATGTGTACATTTTATATTCATTTGGGCTAAGATATTTTACCAGGTATCTAGTGAGCAAAAATTATAGGAATAATTACAGCTTCACAGCACATCATTTATACTTTTGTTGTTTACAATTAAACTGAAATTAGTTTTATGCTGATATGTGTATAAATTTCTGAATGCCATTCTTTTAGTTATTTTCAAAGAAACAAAATCTTTAGTTTGAAATACTTAATTTGGACTCTTGGTAGAATTTTAGGTTAGGTTTTTAAATCCTCAAATACATAGAACTGCAAAGAAAAACAGTTGTTCAATACTGTCCATCTAAATCATTCAGACATTGGAACATCGTATGTAGACTTCTAAAAAAATTAAATATCTACCTATCGTATATTCCAGTAATTGCACTTCTGGTCAATTATTCAAATACATTTAAATCAGTAATAGAAAAATAAATGTATATCACCGCTCAAACAAGCACTGATTATGAGAGGCAAAATATGCAAATTAACTAAGTACCTAAGTATCTTTTGAGGAATAAATGAGCAAAGAAAATAAATATATACATTTATTCTTTATAAATATTTTATTTATGTTATATATTTATGTATATATATTATTTATAAATATGCATGTATAATACATAAACATACTGTTGTTCAGTCTTAATAAAGAAAAATATTTCATATTTACTACAGTATGTGTACACTTTAAAGGCATTATTCTATGTGAAATAAAAAAGCAAAGACAATTCACATAAGATTTCATTATATGTGGAAGTTTTAAACATATCAATGAACTCATAGATACAGAGAAGAGGTTGGCATTTGTCAGATGGAGGGCTAGTTGAGGTAAATAGGTGAGGTATGTCAAAAGCACAGACTTTTAGTTATGAAATAAATAAGACATCGGGAACTAATATATATTGTGGCAAACCATAGTTCATATTCGAAAAGCTACTCACAGAGCAAATATGAAAAGTTCTTATTGTAGGAAAAATATTTGTGTATATGATGAGGCATGTTAATTAGTCTTAGTGTGTTGTGATTTTAAAATTATAACAAAACAATATTATATAAATTTTGAATATTGCAGTAAACATGAAAATTAGAAGTTGTATATTATCATTTAAGTGAAAATAAGACACAAACTACAAAAAATAAGTGTTGCAGTACACTGTTGCCCATTGCCTCAGCACCTTGCCTGGAGTTATCTCCTGCAGGCCACTTTGTAGATAAAGGGCAGAAAACCGTTTCAATCCTTGACTTTTTGTGGCAGTATATCTTTCCATGTATTCTATGTTAGCTGGTATAAATATTTTCTCTTGTGCTACCACAATCATTGTGGGACTAGATAGACCTTACCAGTATATTTACCTGGCCACTTTGGATCTCTAAGTAGACCAGAGAGAAATGCTGTTTGCCTCCAAAAAAGCAAGTGAGACTCTCTAATAAGTCTAAAGGCTAATATACAAACAACTATGAAGTAAAGACAATAATCCTGTGAAGGCTTGAGAAATATATACCTGGATGTAGAATGCCCATTGGTACAGATACACGTGTCCTTTGAAGAGAGTAATAAAACTACTGCTGAAATTACTATTGATTTGAATGATTCTATTTAAAGCCTTAAGTGGGCTGTAGTGTGGGGAAGAGAGCTCTGGAACATTCCCTGGTTTGTCATCTTCTGGAGTTAAGACTTCAAGCTGCTTTTTCCTCAGTCCTGAACTGAATTTCATTATATGGGGGTTAGCAAAGCTTGTGAAAAAACCCATTTGAATTGTTAAAAGTTTCCCCCTGTGGGGGTACCACCCAAGGAATCCAACTCAGGGACTCACAGATATCAGGCCTGTGCTCCCTGCTATAACCCTAAAAATTAAGAATATAATATATGCTTTTATTTTTTAATTTTTTTTACTACACCAAGAGGTGCTCAGAGTTTACTCCTGGCATGGCTTGGGGGACCATATGCAGTGCCAGTGATGGGATTGGCTGTCGGCAAGGCAAGCACCCTATCCACTGTAATACCTCTCAGGCCCAAAGAATTTACATATTTCTAATAATTTCATTTTGATTCTAGGTATCCAACTTCATAATCAGTATTGTGAAAAAATTATGATATACAATAGGAAAATATAGTGATCACTCTTCCTCTTTTCTCCACCCATCTTTGTTTCTGGATCACACCTGGCAGTGCTCAGAATTACTCCTGGTGGTGCTCTGAGGATCAGCCACCTGCAAGGCAAGTGACCTGCCTGCTCTACTATCTCTCTGGCTCCCCCACCAGTTTATTATCTCACAGTGTGAAGGCCATTAATCTGAATACTGTATACCTGGGCTCTATGGTGAGTTTCACAACAGGCTAAAATCAAGACAAGCTGTCTGCAAGGCAGACATCCTCTTGGTAGCTGTTGGTTAGGGACCATTCTCAGTTCCTTGTCTGATATGAACATAAGTGGTTCACAGCATAAAACTGTTTGCTTGGAGGACCTAGATTCTTTGATCTCTAGTCAAGCAGGCATGCAGAAGCAGATTCTCTGACCTCTAGACTCCCTTTTTGTACTTGTAAGAACACTTACAAAAAGCATTTCTGATTAGGTTAGGTGCATGTAGGATAAGGGATCTTAACTATATATTCAGAAATGTATTTGCCTTATAACAGTTATAGGAGTGATATCCCATATGTCTTCGGGTGTTGACCGTATTTTTTGAGGGTTGTGTATGGGCTGCATATTGAGGTTTTTAGAATTTGTTCTTGAGGGAACGAAGCACTTCTGGTGTCTATTTGTTGGGGTGGGCATCCACACCAGGTAGGACTCACGGTTGTACCTGAGTGTTGAGAGTTGAGGGTCTGTGTGGTAGGGACTTACCCTGAACCTCTGGCATGCAAAACAAATACTTTAGTTCTTTGAGCAATGTCCTGGTCCTCTGGTTAATTTGATATGATCGAGCATTTGATACGTCATACTTGTGAATGATAATTCATATATGATGAGATTCATAATTTGTTTACTTATTCCCCCTTCCATACTTGCTACATTTAAGTGCCTCCCCTCTAACTACATTAAACTAAAAAGCTTCTTCACCTCAAAAGAAACAATGACCAAGGTACAAAAGACAGTCCACAGAATGGGAAAGACTATTCACCTAATACCCATTTGATAAGGGGTTAATATCCAGGATATATCAGGCACTGGTAGAACTTTACAAGAAGAAAACAGCCAACCCCATCAAAAAATAGGTAGAAGAAATGAACAGAAGTTTCAAAAAGGAAGAAATTTGAATCGCCAACCAAAGACATATGAAAAAAAAAGGTTCTTCATCATCAATCATCAGAGACATGCAAATCGAAACAACAATAAGATAACATCTCACACCATAGAGACTGGCACATATCCAAAAGAACAAGAAAAACAAGTGCTGGCGTGGATGCAGGGAAAAAAGGGACTCTCATCCATTGTTGGTGGGAATGTTGACTGGCCTAGTCTTTTCGGAAAACAATATGGACATTCCTCCAAAGACTAGAAATTGAACTCCCATTTGACCCAGCCATACCACTCCTGGGAATATATCCTAGGAAGCCAAAAAACACATAGCAGAAACACCATCTGCACTTTTATTTTCATAGCAGCACTATTCACAATAGCCAGAATCTGGAAACAACCACAGTGCCTGGGAACTGATGACTGGATAAAGAAACTTTGGTACATCTACACAATGAAATACTATGCAGATGTTAGGAAAAATGAAGTTAAGAAATTTGCCTATAAATGGATGTATATGGAAAGGATCATGTTGAGTGAAATGAGCCAGAAGGAAAAGACAAATAGAATGAATGAATTTATTTGCATGATATATACATATACATATACATATACATATACATATACATATGCATATGCATATGCATATGCATACATATACATATAAACGTGTATGTGTATATATATATGTATTTTATACACACATATATTACATACCAATATCCAAAGTCAGGCAAAACATGGATCAAGAGGTCTTGTCAAAAGTGGAATCTACCATAAATGGATGGGAATTGAGGTTAGATAAGACAAAGAAGGGAACAGTGTGCTAATAATTGTTGAAAGGTTTAATACCAATCTAGAACTAAGCATTGAATACAGGCAAAAAGATACACATGATAACCTCGAAATGTATGTATTGCAATCCACAATGTGTAAGAGAAGGAAGAGAGAAAGAGAGAGAGAGAGAAAGAGAAAGAGAGAAAAGAGATAAAGAACCTGCCATAGGAGGCAGGCTAAGGGAGAAGGGAGGGAATCGGGGGACATGGGTGGTCGAAAATGGGCACTTTGGAGGGAAGACTGCTAGAACACTGTATGACCAAAACCCAAACATGAACATCTTTGTAATTGCATATCTCACAGTGGTATAATAAAATATTTAAAACATTATAAAAATGCCTCCCTCTATAAATGTATTTGTTTGGGGCTGGAGTGATAGTCAAGCTGGTAGGGCATTTGCCTTGTATACAGCTGACCCAGGTTCTATCCCCAGCATCCCATATGGTCTCCCAAGCACCGCCAGTAGTAATTCCTGAGTGCAAAGCCACGAATAACCCCTGAGCACTGCCGGGTATGAGCCCCAAAATAAATAAATTAATTAAATAAAAGCATTTTTTCATATAACGGACATTAAAAATAAAAATTTGGGTGCAAATAAGACTTTAGGAGTGAGACGATGTAATTATCAACACTGATTTTTGACCTGTTTTAAAGATGAGAGTGAATCTCAGGGAACTTGATATTTTTTTATTTTTTGAACATTTTGGCCACACGTGGCCATCCATGCTTAGGGCTTATTCCTATGTCTGCACTCAGGGATCTCTTCGCATGGTTCTTGGGGGGGACACATGTGGAATTGAGCTGTTTTACTGCACGGAAGGCAGGGGGATTGACCTTAACTGCTTTCCATTGAGGTGGGCAGGTCTGGGCTGAAAAGTTATAAAAGCTGTAGCCTGCTTTCTTCGTTGACTTTTTTTGCCTTTTCATCTTTTCTCTTCCTCTTCTTTGCCTTTTTGCTCTCCTCCTCTCCCCTTCTCTTCCCTGTTGGGCCTTAGCACATGGCAGAGGCCATCTTGGCTTAGGATATTAAACATACATGTGGCTGGCGGCCAGCTAGGAACCTAAATCTGGGTTTTGTTTTCTGTTACTGCATTGCATACCAGAACAAGTGTGAGTAAAGCCTTTTGAAACTTTGCTGGATCCTCGTGTCTTTCTCTGTCCACAGGCTGCTGATCCCCTGTGGAAGAAAGGGTTCCCTATATTCTGCTCCCAGATTTTGTCAGGGTGCCAGGCTGCTCTCTGACAAATAAGTGCTCTAATATCCTCCCATTCTTTTTCATAGTTTCAATTCCCCTATGAAATCATAATCTCTTAGTATATCAGCTCTTGAAAAGTCTGTCCAACTTACTCTGATATTCTAATTCTTGTGGAAATGAAGGATTATAGACAATAGAGTTGTAGTGTCATCTTCAAGTTCCTGGAACTTTAACCACAATGTTCTAAACTATGTACCATCATCAGTTTCATTACTTAGTTAAAGAAGCTCTTAAGAAGTTACAAATATAATACATATTTTCAGGCTAAAAATTAAGTAAATAGCCAATGCAATTTCAAAGTTTTAATTGCTTATCCTGATCACAGAATTTTAGTCCCATCCTTATAAAATTGCATCCCATTATCTGGTGCACATATATTTTCTTTTGTGAAATTATTTGCATGAAATTTAATTCAAATGCCACTATTAGTCTTATGTATATATAATTTATATTATGAACAAGATTTGTTTATATAACACTACCCATATAATGGAAAATATGGACTGTGACATATAGACAGGCACTCAATAAATATTTATTAAAGAGATGAGTGTTAGCATCATCGTTATCATTAACATTTGGAGGGCATATTTTATGCATTTTGCACAGTTATAAGCTTTTTAATTCTCAGAATGAGCCCTCTGTTCTATATAATAGAAATCAAGTCACAAAGAAGCTTAGTAACTTTCTCAAGTCCATAAAGTTAATAGGTGGTGGTGGTGGTGTGTGTGTGTGTGGGTGGGGGGGGAGTCTTAATTCCACAAACAGAACCTTCAAGCAAGATGAACAGAGGAGCATATGTCACTGCAAAAAGCAGTGAGGAATTGTTCCTAAATATTGATTTTATTGAGCAACACATCATTAGGAACAATTTGACATTAGTTATCACTTCATTATTTAGTTTTACCATTTCAACACTCTCCCCTGCCACACACACAAGCAGCCATTTTAGCTACTGGTGCCCAAATGGAAGCAGTGTCCAGAGTCATCCTCACCTTCCAATGTTCCTCACTTAATCAAGAAGAATGTTCTAAACCAAATTAAGAAAAAGCATAAAACATTTAGAAAAGAGGATGAATGCGTTCACCAAATATGTTATAAAAAGATAGTTGGGAAAAATTAAAGCTCCACAAACAAAACAAATACTATCATTTTCTACCCTTACCAGTTTACAGTCAATCCCTCTGGCGGTCAGCCTGAGGTCTTCTCTTCACTTTTTAGAAATAGCTCACCCTACTCTTTTGAATTGGCCAATGCAGTCACCTCACTCTATGAAAGTTGGTTTCCATCTTTAAACAGATCAAAGACAGATTATTTGAGGACAGGGGCATCCTGTATTATTTCATTCATGATTTCAGTCTCAAATCTTCAATAAAGTCATGTTTAACGAAAGAACAAAGCCCACAGTAGAATTTTCCTGGACACTTGTAAAAGTTCAACTGAGACTGGGATAGAAGAAAAATATCTTATCATTCCTTCCACCATTTCCCTTTTCTTCTACAATTGTTTTTTAAAAGAAAGTGACCTCTTCATGCTAAAAAACAATGGTTCTTGGGTCACACTTGGCAGTCTGCAGGGCTTACTTTTGGCTGTGATTTCAGTAATCACTCTTACAGGTACACAAGTGACCATCTGTGGTTATGAGCTGCTAGAGAATGATCCAGGACCAGTTATATACAAGGCAAGGGCAGAAAACTTGTCAACCTTTTTATTTCAAGTCCTCAACTACTTTTGTGCCCCCTTAATAGTGTTTTAACTTAGCTGGAAGAAAATAAATTATCATTAAAGTCTTTTTTTTCTATCTCTGTTTTCTTTAATTTTTCATTTGTTAGGTCCTACCTGGAAAATACTTAGGGCTTACTTCTCCTGCTCTGCCCTCAGGAATTAGGATTTAAGAAACATAGAGGGTTATGGGGGCTCTAACCTGGGTAGGCAGCATGGATGGCATGCAAGACAAGTGCCCCACTGGGTAGTACTGTTGTTCTAGATTTTCCTCTTTAATTTTCACTTTCTGTTGTCAAGTGTTTCTTTGGAACAATTTTCACAAAAAATGGCTAATCTTTTCCCCCAAGAAAATACTCGAAATGAAATTAATAATTGAGTATTGAATAGCTTTCTAATTAATTGAATGCCAAGGTATCCAAAGCAAAATTTAGGAAAATAACACTTTGGTGAGAAGATTTACATGTGAAATATGTTTTGGCAATGGAAGTTGCAGAAACAAAAATTTGTGACAAATGAAAATATATATTTATTCTGATGACTGTGAATGTGAAAACATTAATAGGTAAAATAATGTGGATTAATGTCGTGCTTAAAATAAGATATATTTTCATTACTTCTAAGTTAAAGACAAAAAAAGTCTTGTAGTCTGAAAGCATTCATGTTCATTAGGCCCGAAAAAGAAAATATTTTACATGCTATTATTCACTAATTTATAAGACATATCCAAAGTTTGGGCTTTATACTCTTTTTCTGGAAATTTGTCCAGTTCCATCTGTGTGAATTAAAGATAGGAAGTACTTGAAATGAGCCTTCCTAGGTTCTGAGAAACAGTTTCTACTCAGCTCTACCTTCCCTTATTAAATTCATGTCAAGTTGGTAGGTGCTCAAACTTGAAAGAAGCAAACTCCAGATAGGGTTGTGACCTTCTGAGGTGGGTTTTGGAAGACAATAAAAAGAGCAAATCTCCAGCTGTGTACATGTTGACTAGTGAACCTCAAAAGTAGGGTCACTGACCAGAGTGAAAGTCTTAATTTTGCTTAAACTAAGGAAAACTGGAGACACAAGGCAGAGATTAGGGAGATGGTAAAATTTGGAATGAGAAATAGGCTTCCAGGTGTGAAAGAGGTTGGAAATGGGCACCAGGCTAGCTCTTAAATCGCAAAAGGAAAAACAATAAGCAACAGAAGATTCTTAATGATCTGAATATGGCCACAAATGCCTGAGGCTGGGCCTATTTCAGGCCAATAATGAGCTTTTGGGTTTGTGGAGTCATTTATTTCACTCAGAAATCTGGAGCCCAAGGGCGGTGCTCATTAGGAAGCAGGGAACGTCCCCTAAGGGGGTGTTTGTGCAGGTCTTTTTTGCCAGCCTGAACTGTTCATTAGCATCTGTGAGAAATCATTCTATATAGAGACAATTAGTTGAAAATAACACTTGTTGAGCTGTGGATGGGGCTAGCGAAGGAAAGGGGCGTGTGAGACATAAGAGAAGAGAACAAAAGAGATGGCTAAACCTCTTTGATGGTGGTTCAGAGGCAAATAAAACTGTGTGGCAGCAATCAATTCCGAAGCACAGAAAGACCAGCCGGATTTTACCACTGATGTGACAAAGTATCCAGGCTCCAAGTTAAGGTCTGACTATTTGGGTAGATTTAACAATATGATTGGCTAAGCCAGTGGTAATTGACTTGTTAAGACACACTTTATTAGTCTTATTGTATGGACATTGCTCTGAGCCTCCAACATCAACCACTCAAGGATTGCCTTGCCTAAGGTTGTTTTTTACAATAAAGGTAATATGGGCCATTGCTCAGGATTTGAATCACTAAAGGTTTGTAGGTTATATGGGGCACAGTTTGGTAAGAAATTATTACAGGGGACCTTCAGAAATGGGTGTATAGACCCTCACACTTGAACTGTAAATTAGAATAAAGTTTTCACTTGTCCTGTAAGTTAGAATAATGCTAGAATATAGAGTTATTAGGTTTGTTTGCCTTTTTTTTTGCTTTACACTAGGTCATTTATAAATAATAAATTTTTTGTGAGTGACAATTTAATTTCTTGGGTGGAAGCTTTGTCAGCAATGGTTTGGAAATGCTGAACATGGTTCTTTAATTTTTCCCCAGAAAGTAATTTGAAAAGTTGGAAGTACATGTAGCCTAGAGACTATAATAAACAATTAAAAAAATAAAGCAAAATAAAATAACCAAAAATAAGCTTATTTCCCAGATGGAGATTTTCATAGCCTAGAACAAAGTATATAGAAAGGTTTATATAACTGATTAGTGACAGGAAGGCTCAGAAACAAATCTTGTATTTCATGAATTTTGCTGCATGTGTTAAAAAGTTCAAATTTGACTAACACTTTCATAGATGGAAAAAGTGATGAGGGTACATTTTAACAAACCAACTTTGTATTTGAAGTTCCTTTTAATTGAGGGCAACTTGTTATTTTGCCATAATTACTGGGCTTTTGTTTAGTACATCTAGCAAATATTCTATGACCCTGTCTGAGTGTATCCCTTGAAATAGTGCACAGTTGTCAATGCCTGAAAAAAAGCAACACATTAATATAACCCTTAAAGATTAGACTGGGTCTTATGAAGACCCTGTACTAGTATTTCTTACAAAACTCTGATGCTGTAATGAGAGTAAAAGACTTCTTTTCACAACGTTGGTTGGAGAGAGGTTGCAGAAGGCACAATGCCCTCCCCACCTCCTTCTGCCCCCATCACATGAGTTCTTGGTGAGTTCTTGGGGCAATAAAACCAACAGCCCTAAGGCTGTCCGGAGAAACCACTCCCTGTGGACACAGGAACCAAGGTCTGATAAGACCTTTACCTCCTGCTGGTTCAGGCCCAGTGAAGGATAAGGGAGGAATAAAATATCAAAGAAGGCCATAAACTACTCCCAATTGCCCACTTGGTAACCACCCCATCAAGGGACTCTTACTTAAGTAGAAAGCTCCACTTGGAGCAGCTTGGATAAAATACCTGTAAAAGCCAACTTAATCAAAGAAAGAAAGCCCATGTATTGTCTGGGAACATGGTACCTGAGCACATGCCACTTGCACATCCCCTTTTGAGAGATGTCTACTTTGTATACTTTGATAGTTCAGTGTTGGGATTGAAAATGCTCTCTCTCTCTCTCTCTCTCTTCTTTCTCTCTCCCCCTCTCTCATAGTTCAGTGTTGGGATTTAAAATGTGCTTTCTCTCTCACTCTCTGTCCTTTCTCTCTCTCACTCTCACTCTCACTCTCCCTTTCTCTTCTCAAAATTTCTAAATAAAGCCCATTTTTATTTTTCTTTATTAGACCACAGTGAAACACACAGTTACAAAGGTGTTCATAATTGGTTCTTGGTAATACAGTACTACAGCACCCATCCCTTCCACCAGTGCCCCATCCCCACCACAAGTGTACCCACCCCCACCCACCCCCATGTTGTCTCAATAGCAGGTACCCCCTTTTCCTCTCTTTCTCTCTCTGTCTCTCTCTGTCTCTCTCTCTCTCTGTCTCTGCATCTTTCTTCCCCTTCTTTTACACATTGTGGAAAGCCCATTTTTTACTTCACTATCCACCTGGAAATTCTTTTCTGAGAGAAAGCTGAGAACACCAAAAGTACTTGATAAGGTCTAGGAGTGACTCTCCTTTCCTGCAAAAGCAAGTCTTTGTTCTAGCCCCAGTCCAAGGCTCTCCAGAAATTTGGTGGTAGGGATCAACTCTGGCTTAGTGCAGAACATGCGGATTCAGGCAGTTTGACAGGTGCCTAATTGGGCTGGTCAGATATGAAGTTGGTGTATGTAGGTGAAGTCTGTGGCACCCTCTGGGTGACTTACATGAGGTAGGAAGGAGAGAGGCAATAACTTTCTCCCAATCAGCCTCTGTCAGGTGATTGCTCTGAAGACTAGGCCTTACCTGGTCTTGCAGGTTCTTGTCTTTATGTCTTATAAAAGAAATTGCTGGAGTAGATGAGCAGTGAAATTAAAACAGATTTTGTTTGGAGACTTTTAGAACCAGGAGGAGAGGGAGGGAGAAAGCGAGGGCGAGAGAGAGAGAGAGGCAAAAAGAGAAAAAAGACAGATAGAGACATAAACAGAGAGATGGAGAGAGACAGAGATAGAGAGAGACAGAGACAAAGAGAGTGAGAGAGAGAGAGAGAACAACACATTGCAAGAGGGGAGATGCGGGTGCCTCATGTACTCAGGTGCTATGTGCACTCGACCACATGGGCACAAGCAGCATATGGGCTGGGCAGCATATGATCATGCTTCCTTTATTCATGGTGGTTCTTATAGGATTTTTCCTAGGCCACCAATTCTTGCTAAGAGTTATTTCTAGGATGGTTGCTAAGGAGGGCATAGTGAGGAGTGTCTTCTTTGAAAACTCTTTTTCTTGACCACGTCTGTTCCTTCTATCTCTTCTCTTGAGGGATGGGCCCAGCCTTCTGTGGTCGGGCTAGCTTCAGATAAGTTTTACCAGGCCTTAGTTCCTGTGCTCCAGTTCTGAAGGCCTAAGGGCCAGGTGGCTTTACTGCTTCCTAGGACTGCCATTGCCATGGGGGGCCCTTTCTTGTCTGTCTGCCTACATTATTGGGGCTTTGATGGACCTCAAAAGACATTTTCTGTCCTTTCCTGGGTGGCAGAGGTGGGTGGGTAGAAATTAGCAGATTCCCTTCTCTTTTATCCCCACCTTCCATAAATCACCCCAGGACCCGCACCCACATCAGAACCACCAACGTTTTCATAGTTTGGCATGGCAAATTAGTGTTTGGATATTCTGTTTCTCTCTCCTAATTATGTTTTGTTCCTTCCCAGTTCTATCAGAATTTAAAAATAGCATAGGGCCTGGAGATGTAGTAAAGCATTTATGGCAACTGCCTTGCATGTGGCCAGTCCTGGTTTGATCCCTGGCACCATGTGATCTGTGGCACATTTATCATCTTAGGACTCAGCTCAGGAGGACTCAGAGGAGTATTGCTTGGTATGACCTCCAGGTCCTTGAATACTGAGAGGGTGGTCCATGTAATCCTTAACACTTAAGTGCTGCAGTAACACCAAATCCTTGGGTCCTTGCATTAAACTTTCAGCTTAGTTTACTGAGAGGTGGCCCTGGACCTACTGAGACTATCTGAGAGACTCTCCCAAAATAAACTAGTCAAATAAAATGAAGAAAAGTTCTCTGACTGCGAAATATGCCAGAACCAAGAATGTTAAATATTTAATATTTCTAATCTTAACTGCACTTGGAATTACTAAGCAATTGAGGCCAACATGAAAATTCATCCATACCCACTAGATATATTAGCATATTTTCCCAGAAGCATTTTCTGCTCCTGCTTTTGATGTTAATGTATTTGCAGTGCCTTGCTTCAAGTGGGAAATCTCTGATTCCTCTCTGCTCCACGTTCATATGAGTCTTTCCAATGCACAATATGGCTATTCTGAGTCTTGAAAAGTGTGAAATTTTGGGAACATGCAATAGTAAATTATTTTTTTGTCAATGTTGCTATAGCCTGTCTGTTCTATTTGGCCTGAAAGGAATTCAACATCTGCAGCCAAACGCAATTGGAACTGACCACCTACAGAATTAAAGAATGAAAGGATGATATGTATTTTTTGCAGAGCAAATGTTTGCCATTTATTCTAAAACGTGCAATGTGTCACGGTTAAATTAAATAAGTTATGAATCAGTGAAATTTGTTTCATTATTGAATCTTGTTACTATTTCAAATCACATATCTCCTGGACTGTGTAATTTCTCTCTGATATTGCTAGCATATAACTTTCATTTGGGCCTTTCATTATAAAAGACCATAGTCACATTATTTGAAGAAGCTACAGACTAGAGTATCAAATTGATTTCGATTTTACCAGGGGCATTTTTTGGAAATACTAATTTCTTGACTACTTTATGTAGTCTTTGGATAGCTGCCATTTATTGATTCTCTGACCTGTCTTCAAAATCTGATAGTTTAGTTGTAAATTAATGAGAAATATACTGCGGAACTAACCATGACTCCTCATCAATATGCATTATCTTCATACTTACTAATTAATGTAGGAAGTTGTAAGAGGAAAAAACACTTTGCATTTCAATGTAATAATCTTCGTAGATAGCAAAATATGAGAATATGATTAAAATTCTCATGCAAGAAGTAGGTAAGGTTTTAAATGAAGGCATGGAGATCAAGTACAGAGGGTAAGCACTTGCTTTGAATGTTCACTTACCCTGATTATGTTCCTAGGATCATATCCGGTCCCCTGGGCACTAATAGGAGTGTCCATGACTGAGGAATAAGCCCTATGCACTACTAGGTATAGCCCAAGGACAAAATCAATATCAAATAAGTACAGAGAAAGAGAAAATATTGTCATTATTAGTATTTTTGAAGAAAATATACCGGTAAAGGAAAATGATGACACCAATATGCCTCTTGAAATCTCTTTACTTTCTTTTCTCCAACAATTTCCACTGTCAAATACTTGTGAATATTTTTCAGTCTAATGTTATATCTATATAAGTGTGCTTCTTTAACACATAAATGATATCAACTGTATTCAACTATCATTTTACTTTTTTCCTCTAAACATATTTTTCTGAGATCTTCTATGATTCATATTTTGTGATAGAAAAAAAGTAGCTCTAGCCGCTTATTTTAACCACTCTATAGGATTTTCTTATAGACCTCCATGCCTGTATAGATTTTAGTATTGACACTCATTCTGGTGTTTTGTTTATATTATTTGATAGTTGTGTAGAATGACTTTTTTTTTTCTAGTGGTATAGCCCTTATAAACAAGTCTTTCAAATGTATGCCAAATTTCCCGGCACTTGTTTTCTTTTATCTGAGGCATTCTGATCTACAAAACTGGCCATGATACTCTTTCAGGAAAACAATATTCCAACACCAATTATATCCCATCACTGGTATCAACGTCCTTTACTGCTATCCCCAGCTTCCCTCCTACTTCTAACTTGTCTCCTTAACAGTTACATATTTTCAATTTTATTATTGTAGTTTGGGTCAAAACTTATTCATTATTTACCTACCTCTGCTCCCTTCTCTCGGCTCTGTCTTCTTACTTCTCTCCCTCATTGTACTACTTCCTTAGCTTTATCATTTCTATAATACAGGGCCAAGGTTTGTCCACCTGGTATAGCACACATTCTTTTTTATGTTGTTCTATATAACCCAAGAAGGGATTTTTTTCTGACTTATTTCACTCAACAAGACTTCATCCAAGCTGCAGTGAATTCCATAATTTCATCATTTCTTGCAGCTGTATAGTACTCCATTATGTATATATGCTAAACCTTCACTATCCACTTATATGTCATTGAACACCAGGATTGATTCCGTATCCCAACTATTTACTGTGTAATGCTGTAAAACATGCTGTGCATATATCCTTTTGAATTAATGTGCTTTTATCTTGAGGGTAGATACCAAGAAGCAGTATTGCTTGATTTTATGGAATCTCTGCCTAACTCTTTTGAGAATGTCCCATACCCTTTCCCATTGGGGGTAACCAAATATCATTAGCATCAATAGTGGATGAGAGAGACTTACATTCTCAACACATGCGTGCTAGTGCACATTGTTTCCAATGTTTTTTTTTTATTATACCACCGTGAAACATACAATTACAAAGGTGTTCATAATTGGTTCTTGGTAATACAGTATTCCAGCACCCATCCCTCCACCAGTGCCCCATTTCCACCACCAATGTACCCCTCCCCCTCCCGTCCCCACCTGCCTTAATAGCAGGTACCCCAGGTTCCTCTCTCTCTCTCTATCTCTCTCTCTGTCTCTGCATCTCTCTCCCTCTTATTTTACACATTGTGGCTAGCCCTGCAGATATTTAGAGTTAATCACTTAAGTCTCTTTGTGTATATTCAGTGGTGAGTTTTTAATCTGCCATTACCATTTCCCATATTTATTAAAACACTGGTATCTATATGCTATTAATGAATGCGTCATTCTATATCTGTCCTTTTCCTTCTGACTAATTTCACTCAGCATGATAGACTCCATGTCCATCCATTTGCAGGTAAATTTCATAATTTCATCCTTTCTGATAGCTGCATAGTATTCCATAGTGTAGATGAACCACAGTTTCTTTAACCAGTCCTCTGTTCTCGGGCATTTAGGTTGTTTCCAGATTCTAGCTATATGCTGTGCCATTTTCACTGTTAGCTGAATTTGCATTGTCAATTTGATTAGCATTTGCCTGATAAATGATATTCTTAATAATTTCCATGATATATGCATTTAGGTATGTATCACTAATAGATATATATATATATATGTGTTTAGTTTCAATAATTTTCAATTTTAAATATATTTGGCAAAATTATTCTGAAAGAAAATTCAAAATATCTGTAAATTTGGAGCAGAGTGATAATGCAACAGGTAGGGAGATTACCTTGCATGACACTGATCTGGGTTTGATCCCTAGCATTCCATAGGGTTCCCCAAGCACCGCCAGAAAAATTTCCTGAGTGCACAGCCAGGAACAACCCCTGAGAATTAATAGCAGTGTTCCAACCCTAACCCCTACAAAAAGTATCTAGGCATAAATTTACAATTTTTTTATGATTTGTTAAGTTTTGTTGCATTTCATGGTCTATTTAACTCTAAACTCTAAACTCTCTCATTTACAAATTGTTTATATAAATCTTTTTTTCCTTGAATCTATATAGTTTTTTATGTTTTCTTATAGGTGTTTACTATTATAAAATTTGGGTACTAGTTCTTATTTTACTCAATGTAGAATTTTTTTTTCATTTCTAAATCATTCAGCTTGGTTCATAGAGTACTTTATGGTAATAATACATGTTAATATAATTATAATTATTTTAAACTTTCTCTAACTTGTATTCTAGTAAAGAAATAATTTCCTATCAAAAATTTAAAAAAAATCTTACTAAATATTTTTCTGAAGTAACCTCCTGCTCCTTCTTCTTCCTCCTCTCCCCGTACTCCTCCTCCTTCTTCATTCTATCCCTCCTCTTCCTCCTCTTGTTCTTATTCTTGTTTTTCTTGTTCTTGTTCTTGTTCTTGCTCTTCTTCCTCTTCCTCCTCTTCCTCCTCTTGTTTTCCTTATTCCTGTTTTTCTTGTTCTTGTTCTTCATCTTCTTCCTCTTCCTCCTCTTCTCTTCTTCTTCTTCTTCTTCTTCTTCTCCTCCTCCTCCTCCTTCTTCTTCTCCTTTTTTTCTTATTCTTGTTTTTCTTGTTCTTGTTCTTGCTCTTTTTCCTCTTCTTCCTCTTCCTCCTCTTGTTCTTATTCTTGTTTTTCTTGTTCTTGTTCTTCCTCTTCTTCTTCTCTTCTTCTTCCTCTTCTTCCTCCTCCTCCTCCTCCTCCCTCCTTCTTCTTCTTCTACTTCTTCTTCTCTTCTTCTTGTTCTTCTTGTTCTTGTTCTTGTTCTTGTTCTTGTTGTTGTTGTTGTTCTTCTTCTTCTTCATCTTCTTCTCTCATCTGCTTCTGCTTCTTTTATCTTCTACTTTTTGTCTGTAATATGGAGTAGGAAATTAGTTTAACATTTTTCCATAAAGAAAATTTGGTCAATTACCTTAATTTCCTGATGTGCAATGTTCTTTAACATGTACTAAATCCCTAAGCATTTTGGTCTTTCTATGGACCCTCAGTCCTGTTGAAATGAATCACAAATATAATCCTCTGTTAAGCCTCTGGCTACTTATGTTTCTAACAATGAAATACAACATCTGCAATGAAGCAGAAAAGTTCTATATCCTTTGTTAATTCTTCTTAATTTTATTTACTACTGTGTGGCTTCTTTATAAGTATAATTTTCAGTAAGATTCTTAGCTTTATCAAAATTATTTGATATTTTTATAAACTGCATAAAATGTAGACTAAGATATGGTATACCCAACACTTTATGATATTAAGTATTTCTAGTTACACCCAGTGTTCTCCTTATATAATCGGGAATGCTGAGGAATTTTCTATTTTGTATGCTTTGCTATCCTTGCTCACTTTTTTTTTTGATCTATTCCTGGGTTGGGGATTGTATTATTTAATTGTATCCTTTTTAGCATTGTAGATACTTGTTTTGCTCCTGTTTACTTGGTTATATAAATCCCTGCATCTATGAAAAATTTATTAAATTTTAATCCTTTATTTTCATTTCTTTCTAGACAATTTCATCTCTGTCTATAAAAGTTTTTCAAGTTATGTTTTTCCTTACGTTATCTTACAAATAGTTCCATGGGAATGCTGACTAGCAGAGGTGATACTAATCAAGTTTATCTTATGTCTGACTTTATAGGATCTACTTCTGAGCTTCCACCATTCAGCACCTTTTGATATGGATAAAATTTATTGGGGAAAAGAAACACCATCAACGACTATCTTATGAAGAATTTTTCATGTTTATTATAGATTCATGTTTGAGATTATATACACTTTTATTTTTAATATAGTAGCATAGTGATTGCAATAAAATACTGCCATGCTGCCATTTTTTCTATATTTAACAGCTTCTACTTAAAATAATCCTTTATTCTTTCACAAATATTGCAATTTGGCTTCCTAATACTTCATGTATTTTTAGCATCTATATTCATTGTGAAATTAGTGATACTTTGATTCTTATACAAGCTGTCTCAGAAATAGGTATCAGTGATGTACTGGACTCCTACTTTGAAAATAATGACTTCCCTCTTTTTTTGTTTTATTTCTGAGACACTTCAAATGAGATACAAATTATGTGTTCCTTGAAAGTTCAGGGAGAATTGCCAGAAAACAGTTTGAAACTGGTAGTTATTTTTAGTGTTGTGTGAAAATGTATTCACTATGTGGGATGTAACAGTTTTTTATGTTCAATTATTCTAATATTACTGTTTATCTAATCAGTTAATGCATATTTTATAAAATATTATCATCTATCTGATTTTCTTGAAAACATGTATTTTTTCAAATTATTAAAAGATCTATTTAATTTTAGAGTATAAATATCAGTATAATGGGAGCATGACACATTCTATAATGCCTACATCTTATCTCTATGCCTTTTTTTTTTTTTTCTTTCTATTTCCTTTTCTTAGTGGTTTCTTTATGCAAACAAAGAGGTTTGAAGAGGTTTGTTTGTTTTTAGATAATTATTTTTGTCTTTCTGGTGACTAATAATCTTTTCTGAATTTTGTACCATGTGATCTGTACTATGTAATTCCTTTACCATAGCTATAAATTTCTCTGAATATCATTGTTTATTTTGGCATCTAAATTGTTTAAGATTTTGAAATTAAGAGACCTTCAATTAGTTCCCAGGCATCTTTCTACATACCTTCTTTAGTTTTTTGGATATAACTTTGCTTTGTAGAATTAAATGTCATCAAGGTTCTGGTTTCTAATAATGGACATGTTATTTATGTTTTCAAGTCTATGTTTCCTTAACTCATAAAGGAAGCACAATTAATAGAAAATAAAACATAAGCCAATTTTTTATTATTTATGTACATGTTACATATTCAAAGATCATGGGTTCTTATTT
Source organism: Cryptotis parvus (assembly GCA_021461705.1). Classification (NCBI taxonomy): domain Eukaryota; kingdom Metazoa; phylum Chordata; class Mammalia; order Eulipotyphla; family Soricidae; genus Cryptotis; species Cryptotis parvus. The sequence goes on along the minus strand of JAJIBD010007245.1, from coordinate 43,681 downwards.
TGATGAATTTTTCTATGCGTTATCAATGACATTCTGGTGTGTGGCATGTGAGTGAAACTCGTCTTTACCAATCCTTGTTTCTATTTTCATAACTGTTTTCTTTTTCATTTAAGATTTCTATTTCCATTCCATGTGTTTCCAGAGTCTCTTCTTTCTTTTCATTAAAATCATAACAGGTCATGGGAGACCATCAAGATCATGTTCATGGCTCTGGTGAATGACTGTTAGTTGTTAAAGCAATGCTTTTTTTTTTTTACTCACCCAAAGGGATATACACAATCTAGATGAAACAGAGGAAGACTCTGGAGAAGACTGTATCTGTGGGGTAGAATTTCCAGCTGAGGAATGTAATGGGTCATTTGTGATCTCAAGCTTATCTTAATAACTTCCCTAAAATCATGTTATACAGATGATTGCTTCTGACCAAAGGCCATCTCCCCCAATAATAAAAATCAAATTTATGACATGTGTGTCTGAGAACATGCTACTAATGTGGTCGGAAAATTTCTTAAAATGCATAATAAATATAATTAAAGAATCATTATGTCATTTGTTATGTAAAAACCTATTCCATGTGCTTTCATTTGTAACCCTTTATCATAAGGTTAAAATTTAGTACAAATGTGATCATGTTTTATTATGTAAGTTAACTGTACATCTAAACAACCAAGCTGCATAAATACTAAGTGTTTGCTGCAATATTATGTTTGAAATTTTATCATCAGTTTAAAAAATTTTATTGGAGTTTTCACAGTCTAGAGAAAGTTATAGGAGATTTAATTTTCATATAAAAATGTAAACATTTGCAAAATTTAAAACCCAAACCTCTGATTTAGAGCAACCAATCTTTCATATTATAGAGGAAAAATAGATTTTGAACCACCACACAAAGAAAACCATTACGTTTCATTGAAGATTAGAATTTTGTGTTCTTCCCATTCTTTGCATATTTTCAAAATTAGATATTAAGGTAGTGATACAATTTACTACCATCTCTCCACCAAAATAAATGAAAATACCAGATTGCTTCATCATTGTTAGGGAGTCTTGACAAAGTACTTACTGCCATATTATAGTCATAGAAAACACAAAATTGTTGATTTGCATGGAGAGCTGCTCTTTTCAGATTTGCTCTCATCCCTCACATTCATTATTCTATTTTTAAAATCTGCATGGAGGGCCCGAGCGATAGCCCAGCAGGTAGGACGTTTGCTTTGCACACGGCCTGCCTATGCCGGCCTGAGTTCGATCCCCAGTATCCCATATGATCCCCAAGCACCACCAGGAGTAATTCCTGAGTGCAGAGCCAGGAGAAACCCCTGAGCATCACTGGGTGTGGCCCCAAAAAAAAAAAAAATACCAGCATGGAATAGATAAAATCCCCCCAAGGAACATCTAATGTTCTGTTTGATTGCTTTTCTTTTCTAATTTCTGTTGTACATTTTGACTCATTCTATTTGTGATTAGACCCCAAGGATATAAAGTACTTTGTGATTGTCAATGCAATTTGATATGTAAATAAAATTTGAGATATAATAAAATTCAAATGTATTTTTAGTTACTATACTGTGCCCCCTACCCAAGTTAAATCATATTTCCTTCACTTTCTATTCTTCACACATACACACAGGCCCTAGTCAAAATGTACTTAGTTTATAAAGTTAATGGAGTGAGCATTAGATTTACTTTCTTTTTTTAAGAATAAGTATTTGGGAAGAGTTTTTTTAAAGCTTTAAAGAAAATTAAGATAGTTTAGCAGCTCTGTCCCATGTCTGTGAGTCTCTGGATCAGCATACCTAAGCCGGATTTAAAAAAAGACAGCTGCAGGGTGGATCTCGATGAGCCGGGCTGTGACAGGCTGGTCTACTGGGTGGAGTTCTGATGAGGGAAGAACGAGAGGGAAGTCCAGATGTGGAAAATGGAGGTCCTCATGGCTCCCAGGGGGATGGTAGGTTCTAGCCTATCATAGCCCAGCTGGCGTGGCCCTTACGGCAGAGCGGTTCAACAATAAATGCTGGATTTAGAGATGACTACAAGAGTATGCTACCCACTCGGCAGAGCCTGGCAAGCTACCCGTGTTGTATTTGATATGCCAAATACCAGTAACAATTTTAGACCTCATTCCCATGACCTGATGGAATGGTTTGAGGCTCTTTATGTTTCTGGAGCAAGCAGGTGCCTCTGGGTCCTACTAACATGAGACAGGACATATAGAGATGTTACTGGTGCCCTCTCGAGCCAATCAATGATGAACAGGAAGACAGTGAAGATAGCTTATGGGTGTTGAGCGTTACTATTTTTCATATGTATATATTCTTACTGAACCAATTCTCTGGAACATTACTTGTTCAGAATTAATATCATTTTGCACTCTACTAAAGCTTCAGAATTGTATAGCATTTTATAAAATCAGAATAGTTCATCTCTATGTAGTACAAAATTTATTTAAATTTATTTTATTTAGTTTATTTTACCCATTAGATCTAATCTAATCTCTATTAGATTAGAGGTGATGTTCACCAGAATGTAAACAAATCATTCTGATTTTCCAAATGACATTTATTAAAACCTGTATCAGAAATGGAAAAGCAAAAAAAATGGAAGTTTCCAAACAAAACTTTATTTTAACAAATAACAGGACATTAACATTATTATTCATGAGACTCTTTTTTATAGGATATTCTCATTAAAAATATACTAGACTTCATGAGTTTCAATTTACGATGAAAAAAACCCTCTGCTTTTCATATAAATATCTTGATTCTCATTAGGCACAATCACTAAAATGATTTTCCAAATTGAAGGATTGTGTTATAGTTAATGAAGCTTGTATTCAATAGAGCATCATTAAGAGAAGGCAAATTTTCTCACATAAAAATTTCCTAGGTTGTTAAAGAAGTTGCAGAGATGCTGCAGAGGAATGCTGAGAAGTAGATTGGGGCTCATCAATGTCCATTATGTAGTGGGGAACCTGTAGTAATTATGACAAGACAGATTCTAAAAGACTGTAGGCCTTTCTTTTGGGGGACTGTCCATAAATTGGAACTGACCTCCATCTCTGACTTAGAAAAAGAAGCTATATTTTAGTGCATTCCTTTATATACAGAAAAATAGCCTCAAGGCACAAGTTTCTTTCTCTTCATTTCCTATGAGGTTTCATGTTTGCAGAATGCATGTACATGTACAGTATTTTGGTTTCTGTTGTGGTTTTGGATTTTGGTCTATACAAAGAGACTCAGACACACCTGGCAGAGCTGCTACCAGCTCTCCCTGTGCTCAGTTGATCTTGAGGTGCCCAGGAGGGAAGGGGATTCTAGCCCTGGCTCGCCATCCCAATAGAGTTTTGCAAGAATCCAGAGGAACCCCCCACACCATGAGGGCCACCATTTTCAACATCCGGACTTGACAGCTCGTCAGAGCTCCACTCAAGGAAAGGTCAATCTCTCCCCATTGCAGTTCATCAGTAAATGCACAAGATGAGAGTGTACTACTGAGAATGTACTACCTGCACTGCAGAGCCCAGCAAGTTACCCGTGTTGTATTTAAAATGCCAAAAATCAGTAATAATTATAGACCTCATTCCCATGACCTGAAGGAATGGTCTGAGGCTCTTTGTGTTCCTGGAGCAAGCAGGAACTACACCAGCATGCAACAAGACGAATGGGATGTTACTGGTGACTGTTTGAACAAATTGATGAACAATGGGAAGACAAGTGATACAAGTGAAGTGATACCAGTGGTTCTACACTCAGGAATTATTCCAGGAAGCTATATGTGGTGCTAAGTAAGTTATTAAATTCCTTGCCGGCTGGTACAGCATTTCTGGAAAACAATATGGACTTTCCTCCAAAGACTAGAAATTGAACTCCCATTTGACCCAGCCATACCACTCCTGGGAATCTACTCTGGGAAACCAAAAATACGCAGCGGAAACACCATCCCTACTTTTATGTTCATAGCAGCATTATTCACAATAGCCAGAATCTGGAAGCAACCAGAGTGCCCGAAAATCGATGACTGGATAAAGAAGCTTTGGTACATCTACACAATGGAATACTATGCAGCTGTTAGGAAAAATGAAGTCATAAAATTTGCCTATAAATGGATGGATTATGTTGGGGAGAAGATTATGTTGAGCGAAATTAGCCAGAAGGAGAGAGACAGATACAGAATGACTGCATTTATTTGCATGGCATAAATATATATGTACATATTATGATACCAATATCCAAGGTCAAGTGAAACATATATCAGGAGGTCTTGTCAAAGGTGGAAATTACCACAAACGTGTGGGAGTCAGAGGTTAGGTAAGACAGAAAATGGAACAGTGTGCTAATAATTGTCGAGGGTACTAATGCCAACCTAGAACTGAGCATTAAATAGAGGCAAAAGATACACATGACAACCCTTTAATGTATGTTCTGTAATCCATAGTCTGGAAGGGAAGGAAAAGAGAAAGAGAGAGAAAGGGAAAGAAATAAAGAACCTGCCATGGAGGTGGGCTGGGGAAGGGGGAGGGAGGGAACCGGGGACGTTGGTGGTGGGAGATGGGCACTGGTGGAGGGACGGGTGCTGGAACACTGTATGACCAAAACCCAAATATGAACTTTTTAATTGTATATCTTTTTATTTGTATATCTCACGGTGGTATAATAAAATACTTAAAAAAATCCTGTAATATCACTCAACTCTCCATGTTCTCTGTTGATCAGTTTTCACTCCTCATGCCTGACAGACATCACCTATGCTGAGAAGAAGCTCACTATCCCTTGGGTCCAAAAAATATTTTGCTTTAATATTCAATTTTCTAAATTCTCTTAACCTCAATTTTTTCTGTATATGTAGTAAAAGTTGGTAATGACAATCTCAGCTTTGCAGGAATTGAAGCAATGCCTAAGATAATTTTATATCAAAACCAAGACAGTCACAAGCAAACTTGAATGAATAGGTCTCTCAAACAAAGGAAAAATTCAAAGTACCCCAGTGGTACACTAGAAGCAACTGTTATAAGCCCTGAACTTTCTTTAATTGATGTAATCAAGAATTTTGTGGAGCAATTGTTAAATATTTAGACTTGAAATTATCTGTGAGGGCAATGTTTCCACCACGGCAATTAGCAAATGCTACAAATCAGAGCATTAGTTTTTTTCTACCCAAAGAGCTAGAAACCTACACAACACTACCAGGAAAGCAATGAGTGTTGATGAAGTTGCTCACTGAAATGACCCACGCAAAATGCGTAGTGGAGTGTATGATAAACATAAATGAAAAGAAGTGCTTTATTGCTATCATCACTATCTTTTCAGTTGATGAATATACATCAAACTGAATTCAGCCTGAAGTAACTTCCTACAGATTATTTGGTTTCATTCGTCAAAAAATAGTATCCAAGACTATTTTTGGATAGTCTTGGATAGACTTCTAACTTGCAGTTTCTCCCTTCACTTTTTATAAAGTTTCTCTCTGTGAACTTGGGAAGATCTTTCCCTCCCCTGGTTCCCTATGGCTTATCCTCAGACACAGCATCTCTGACTGCAGCAGTGCCTCAAGCTCCAGGAGCCTGTGAAGAATGATGTTTTGGTGCTGTTCACAGAGCATGGTAAATTGATTATGCTGATTAGGCTATTGAGAGGACACAAAGGAGGTGGACCCGGCATCACAACCAAGAGCACCACCACATGTTTGCCCTTGCCCACTGCCTAAATAGTCCCTATATTTTTCTCATCTCCAGCACTGTCAGAAATGCCTCTTCTTAGAGAGTGGCAGAGTTTAAGATACTACTTTTTTTTTTTTTTGGGTCACACCTGGTGATGCTTAGGGGTTACTCCTGGCTCTGCACTCAGGAATTATTTCTGGTGGTGCTCGAGGGACCATATGGGATGCCAGGGATCAACCCGGCCTGCCAAGGCTGGCCACGTGCAAGGCAAACGCCCTACCCGCTGGGCTATTGCTCCGGCCCCTAAGATACTACTTTAAAGGTCAATCTACTACTTGGAAATTGGCAACTGTTAGATCACCAACAGTAATTTTTTAAATTAGTGCTAGAAAAACATCTTTATTTTAAAGAAATTTACACAGGAAGAGGGAGTCAGGAAGTTATTAATTTTGAAAAATGCAGTAGTAGACCAGCGAGGAGAAAAGCTGTAGGCATCCACTCTGCAGTCCTTGGAAACGTTTGCTCCTTAGAGAAGCAGGAAGAAATAAAAGAAACGGAGAGTAAACTTAATCCGAGACTAAGATGAAGGCAACTATATATTTGGATACTTGATTCAAGAAACTTATGGATCTTTTAAACTTTCAGATTTTGTAAACAAAGATGACTGATATATTTTTCCAACCTGCAACCTCAATCCGTAAAGTGTATGTCTGAGGGTAAAAGTGTCTAGGACTTTAAATAATTCTCTTTGGTTCATTAGAAAAACCCAGGTCCAATAACAAAGCCACTGTCTGGTCTGATAAAAGACTAAAGCATCCTGATCCCAACATACTAAAGCATTGTTGGAGGGTTTATCTTCTCTAGGCTCTGTCCAAAGGGAGTCAGCAGGCATTCATTTTCTTAGGATGGAAATGTTAATTCAAGCTGGTGAGCCCTACTGGTTGCCCAGCAAGACATTTTAAGGAGCAGTGTGTGAGCTGCTCAGGTCTTGTTTAGTGTTGGGGGGGTTTCCAACTGATCTCTCTGATTGCTTCAAATAGACAACGTGGTATCAAAGAAGGCGAGCTGCTGTAGCAGCTCATTGTCACCAAAGGCTTCCTGTGGTTAGCCAACATTCCCTGATGTGAAATGCTAGTTCCGTGTTCTATGTTCCTGAAGAGAGAAAGAGACAGGTAGAGTGAATTTCTGTACAGACCTAGGTATTCAAAAGTGCAGAAATAGGAGGGAGGGAACAACTGAAAGTAGTATTCTCAACACTGACACACATTAGACACCAAGGCCTTGGTTTTCCTTTAAAGATCCTATTTCTGTATTGAGCCAGCTGTTTTTCCTGTATCTGATATCCTCCCACTCCACCCCCATTACAACGTCTCTATTTCTTTCTCTTTAGTGGTTCCCTGGGCTTTTAAAACTATTGACTGAAAGATTTTTTTTTTCCTTCAAGTCAATCCACTTCAGAAAATATCAGCTGGTGTAGACCCAATGGAAATCTACACTCCCACACACAGTCAACAGAAAGAGACCTACACCTCGATTTTTGTTCAGTATGTTGGTAAAGGAGGTAAGGCAGCATTCAGTGTGCATTGTTTACAAAAATGAATCATTAAATAATGCTATAATACCATGGGGCACCACAGGAAAGAGAAAGTCTTGAGGGCTGGGGAGGGGAAGGAATTGATGCAGACAAATGCTTTCATTCCTCGTGGCTAATCATAAAAGATGATGAAAGGAGAAGGACAAAATTTTAGGCCAAGGAAACTAGAGGTTGAAAAGCACAGAGTTGGGAACAGTGCCATGTTTATTTGTTCTTTCATATGAGTATTTCCAGACATCCAACCCAGGCTAGCTATGTTCCAGGAAACGGGAGAGACATCTTTAAAAAATGACCTGTATCTCCTAGAGGTTGATATCTAGTCTTGCCAATAAACAAATGAAAGAGAAATTAAGATGATTCAGAAAATATTAAAAAGGAAAGGCCTGGAAGTGGAGGTTCTTGGATTTAAAATGGACTGGAATTGAGAAAGCAAACGTTTATTATGGTGACCTGAAGAATAAAAAGAGAAGCAGGAGAGACAGAAAGATGTTTCCAGATAGGAAAAAGTGACAAGTAGGAAGTGTAGTAGGAGGTATTTTGGCAATCACAGTAGATTGTTATTATTATTTTTAGTTTTGGGGGTACATTTAGCTATGCTTAGGGGTTATTCCTGACTCCACTCAGGAAACGCATTTTGTGGTACTCCAGGTACATACCCGATGCTGGGAATTGAACCTGGTTCAACAGCATGCCAGGTAAGTGCCCTACCCACTTCACCCACTGGATCCAAAATACTTTGAAACTGACACATTATAATTACCAAGGGATAGCACGTTTATGAGGAACTTTTCCAAATTTATTTGCAATTGGGTCCCACGTCCAGAGACCCACATTTAATTTGGCTTGAATAATGCTGAAACAGGAAAGAAATATTGCCTTTAAACCTCCTCAGTTAATTCAAGTTAACCAAGGCTGAGAATAGGTGGATTAGAGAATTATAGCTCCCACATTGTTAGCATGTGTCTCGATTATCTGGGAGACTTCGTTTGTGTCAGAGCCCCAGCCCCAGCCCCAGCCCCATGGCAGCCCCAGCCCCAGACAAAATTTTTTTTGTTTCCCTGAAGTGGGGATCAGTATTGTTCATTTCCAATTGGGTTTTTGTTCCTTCTGGTTCATAAAAGAAAGTTTATCACTCCAACTCCAGAATTAACTAGACATGGGTTTAGCAGAATGTTGTGAAGAAGAGCAAATAAAAAGAGGCTAGATCTTCTAGACTGGAAAGGAGGAAAAACAAGCAGAGCTACAGCTACAGGTCTGCCAGGGTAGATGTGAATCTGGGTGGATGGTGCTGGGTGGCCAAGGGAAAGAGAGAGGCAGAGGACACAGGTAAACACAGATGGCAGGCTAGAGGGGAACCTGGGCGGACAGTCTGAGAGAGGTGGGAAACAATGGGTGAAAGGGATCTTTTCCAAGAGGAGAGACAGACCCAAACATGGATAGGGGAAATGAACAAACTGAGAAAACTTCCAGTATTTGAGAGAGTGCATTGTGCCGTTGTCTGTCTGCAGATGCTTTGTTATTAGTCATAGTACTGAAGGAGTTCATGAAGAGAGAAATTCAGAAAAGAAATAAAATTTGGAGCCATAAATTGTGCAAGGAATATTTTACGAACATTTAATCTGTAGAGTAGAGCCATATGAAAGCTCGTGAAACCATTACAGTTCCGCTTACACATGCAGAGGCAGAAAGCTAGTAAAGGCCAAGGCAGGTATAGAGTTCTGGGACAAGCAAGCTCTGATAAATTACAGAGCTATTGCCCTAAGTGATTATTGGATTACAAAACTTCAGAATTATAAGTCCCTTTTTCCTGTGTTGGAAATGCCAATATATGCAGCCCTTGGAGATGGGCTTTAATTTGTTTTTAAACATCATACATATTGGCAGAGCCTGGCAAGCTACCCGTGTTGTATTTCATATATATGCCAAATACCAGTAACAATTATAGACCTCATTACGGAATGGATTGAGGCTCTTTATGTTCCTGGAGCAAGCAGATGCCCTTGGGCTCTATAGCATGAGACAGGACATATGGAGATGTTACTGGGGCCCGCTCGAGCAAATCGATGATAAACGGGAAGACAGTGATACAGTGATACATATTGGCTCAGTGAAGAGCAAAACTAATGTCTTATGAGCTAGTTTTCAATTATGGCAACCCTACAGGTCAATGATACATAGGGTCTTTGACTATCCATCAGGTGACCCAAAGAATTTAGAGATGTCTTCATGAAACGTTGGTATTAAAAAAAAATTGGATGTTTTTCAAATCCTTGTTCTCCCTTAATCATGCATCTCACTTTCCTGTCTCTATGTCCTTTAACTTACTGCTTTTTCCACTCCGGGAAGCTTGTATTTTCACTTGGACTTCCCTTTTCCTTCTATCTTTTAAATATATTGTATACATACATGCATATAATAATGCAATCATTAATACATGTAATGGATATGGAAAAGGAAGTTTAGAAGTTGCGTGTGTGAGATGACATACATAAAAAATAGGGACCAAAGATTTTTGATATTTTGATATGTGGTGACCTCAGAGAACTGTAATTAGCATAAGAAAGGAATGTTTCAGATAGCACATAAAGGACTGATCTCAGTCAATTTAAGTAACTCAGAGAAAAGTAACATGGAATTTTCAATTTTTTTCCCATAACTAAAGAGGAATAATGAAATGACTTGGGATAATTTGGTTGAGAAAGTCAGTCAGCGAAAATGTCCCTAAATTGTGAAGAATACCTTTGGAAGGAGAATGTAACTAATTACAACTAGTGCAAATGGATATAAGTTTTGTGACTGAATTTCATCCCCCACCCCCATCTAATCAACATCTGTTTTTCAATTAGCACCATCTGGGACGACTTAGAGTGCCCCCTCTTACAGCAAGAGTCCTCTCTTAGTTCTCAGAAGTGACCGTGCACACTATATATGGCCACAGGGGAAATGGATGCGAGGAGATCCAAACATGGATTTTTGTGAGCTTGGAAGTCCGAGGTTTCATTATTTCAAAACTTCTTTTAAATAAACAAGCTTTTGCTGAACTTTTTATGAAATAAACCAGATTACGTGCTCAGAAGTCCAGATTTGTAACCAGTCCTTCCCTGGGAAATGAATAAACTATAAGGTGTAAGATGCTCCAATGCTGGCTCATACTGTCTCAACCCCTACCCACTTCTCTAACACATTTGCAATATTTAGAGTTTGGAAGCAGGAGACATAACCATGTGCTATACTTAGATAGCCAATCTCAAATCCTTCTGCCAGTTCTATACCTTTGGGACTGGGGTCACACCCGGCAGTGTTTAAGTCTTACTGTTGGCTTTGTGCTTAGAGACCACTCCTGGCAGGGCTAAAGGGACCATATGGGGTGCTAGGAATTGAATAAGGGTGGCCATGTATAAGCTAAGTATACTGCCTGCTGTACCCTGTACCGTTGCTCTGGCCCTGCGCTATTTCTAATATTAAAAATTATTAAACCCCATCTGGATACTTATTTATACATTAAACCTTCCATTATGTGACCTCATGGGTCTGTTTAACAATTCAATGGGGTTGTTTATAATTTGAAATCTAATTTATCATTTGAGGAAAGTGAAGGTCCCAAATTAGAGATAAAGGAACTTTAAATAAGTCATTAAGTTCTTCTGAAAATTCATCCTGTTTTGATTAAATGAAGATACTGTTTTTTATCTTGGAATTTTTTTGTGAGACTTATTATTAAAGTAGCATCTTAATATACACTTCCTGGTAAATTGTTGAATGCAGGTATTGATATAAAAACATGTATTAAGTACTTGGTGTTTTTACCTATGGTATTTGCATAGGGATATAGGAAATGGAATCTTGTAATCGTGAACATTTATGAAAATGGAACTTAATCAGATGTCAGGACCCATGTAAGACTCCCAACAGTATCAGAAATCGAGTTCCCTGGTCACCTTGGATGATGTCCATCTACAAACAAAATTCACGAGAGTCCAAATAATTCAAAAGGTTCTTTACTTAACACCAACAATTAAAAATACACTTTGCTGTCACAATTCCAGGCAAGAGATTCTCTCAGACCTAGAACTCCTGGCCAGACCTCTGACCATCTTGGTGTTTGCAGCAAGATGTCTCCTGTCTCTCTTCAAAAATGTGCCAAGCAGGCAAACACAGCAATCCCCAGGCAAACCACAGGCAAGCCAGCAACAAACAAGCAGGCAAGCAAGCAGCAGCCTCTCCTGAAGTTGGCCTTTAGAAAGTAAAATTCAGCACTTTATGCAAATCTCCAGGTATACCACACCTCTGGCCTAGGTCTAAACAAATGCTAATGTCAGAGGCTAACAAATCTGCCTTCTTCTCAGCTCTTTTTCAAAACACCTAAAGAGGGGCTGATAAAAAAGAATTATACCTAATAAACACCCACATAGAATTTCAGACTATATTCTCCATGCTATATGTATATTTCTGTCCCACAAGATCCATATTTTACATTCCATTCTTCTCCAGGGCTAGGGAGGGTTCTATCCCTGGCCCCCACCCCAGCAGAGTCTTGCAAAAAGCCAGAGGAACCCCCCACACCATGAGGGCCGACATTTCCCACATCCAGACTCCCCTCTCATCAGAGCTCCACCCAGCAGAAGAGTTGATTACAGTCTAGCTCACGCAGTTGCTAGTGGTTCATCAATAAATGCTCAAGATTATATGTGACTACATGAGTATTCCAACCTTATGGCAAAGCTTGGCAAACTACCTGTGTTGTATTTGATATGTTAAATACCAGTAACAATTATTATATATCTCATTCCCATGACTTGATGGAATGGTTTGAATCTATTTATGTTCCTGGAGTGAGCAGATGCCTTGGGCTACATTAGCATGTAACAGGATATATGGAGATCCTACTGGTGCCCGCTCGAGCAAATATCTGATCAATGGGAAGACAAGTGATACAAGTGACAAGTGATTCTTCTCCAGTGTCATTACGAGTGTTCTGTTCTCTGTTTATAGAGAATTCTTACAAGCTCACCTTTAGGATGATGATGAGCATGACCTCTCTTTTGATCTTTGCAGAGCGAATATTAAAAGTGTGCCATCTCATAACCAGGGTGCTTCCTCCTGCTACTGTCCAGTCCACAAAGAAGATCTGTGGGGGCTATGAGGAAATATTATCAATCTAGTTATTTTGGGGGGCAATGAAGATATTCCAGGGGTCATTAACTCAGAGCCAAACGTACTGGCCTGTGTTTGCTACACCCTCTATCAGTGCTACACAAACTGGAGACCTCTTTTGCATAAAGCCCTGGCTTAAAGGCATATAAATGGTTGAGCAGCAAAGATCCAGAGCCACTTAGGGAGTGGAGGCAGCCAACATTCGTCTTGTAATTTACAAGGAACAATATTCACAGAGCTTATCTTTGAAGATGATGATAAATATGAAAAACCTTTGGAAAAACCTGAGATCATGAATTGTGTAAATTGCATATTGTATAAAGTTACTCATTATGTAAAATTCTTTACATGTAAAATAACTATGTAAAAATTTACCTTAATGATCTTAAGATATGTAGGCCTTGGGATGCCTTGGGATATAATTAATTAATTATATTAATTGCATTTTGTTTCTTCACTTTCTTGCTCTCTTTTTTTCTTCAGTGGGAAGTAGTTGGTCATGCCCAGCTGTGCTCTGGACTAGCTCTTGGTTCTGTACTCAGCAAATATACTTGGGAAGATATGAACACATGCAAGGCTAGCATTCTTTCTGCTGTGTTATGTCCAGTTCGATTTTTCTTTTGTATGAAAATTTTACAATAATAATTTGGCTCAATTACAGTAATTTTAAATTAATATAACAGTTGTCAATGTGAAGGAAAAGATTAAGGAGTAGAAACAAATTGCTATAGTTTATCTATTAAAGTAAAGCAGTTTCTTGAAGCTTCAACCCCTTGTAATACCTCACAATCTAATAAGGATTCTGCTGGAAGAAACCAGAGTGCCCAAGAACTGATGACTGTATAAAGAAACTATGGTATATATACACAATTGAATACTATGCAGCTGTTAGGAAAAAATGAAGTTATGAAATTTGCCTATAAATGGATGGACACGAGGAAGATCATGTTGAGTGAAATTAGAAAAAAAAGACAGATATAGAATGACTGCATTTATCGGTATGATATATATACATATATTTGTATATATATACATATATATGTGTGTATACATATACATATACATATATTCATTATATATGTTATATATAAAAACCAATATCCAAGGTCAGGCAAAACATAGATCAGGAGGTCTTGTCAAAGGTGGAATCAACCACATTCATGTGGGAGTCAGGGGTTAGGTTAGACCGAGAAGGGAAGGGTGTGTTAATAATTGTCGAAAGTGATACCAGCCTAGAATTGAGCATTGAATACAGGAAAAAAGATACATATGATAAACTCTAAATGTATGTATTGTAATCCATAGTGTGTAAGAGAAGAAAGAGAGAAAGAGATAGAAAGAAAAGAAAAGAGATAAAGAACCTGCCATAGAGGCAGGCTAGGGGGGGAGGGAATTGGGGACATGGTGGTGGGAAAAGGGCACTGGTGGAGGGATGGGTGCTGGAACACTGTATGACTGAAACCCAAACATGAACTTATTTGTAATTGTATATCTCTCTGTGGTATAATAAAATATAAAAAATTATGAATAAAAATAAAGAAACAAAAAAAAATAAAAAGGATTTTGGTTTACTCACCAGGTAAAATTTTTACATGAATAGTGACTTTTTGTTTATAGTGTAGCTATTGGAACTGATGTTAAAATTGGAGTTTTATATTTTCCAACTAGGTTATTGTTACTTCCATTATTAGCTCCAGTGTAAGTCATCACTAAATCAGTTACTTTGTGTAAAAATATTTTATAATTCTGTGTGATGCACTAGAAATAATGAACAGGAGGATTAAAGAGACAAGTTAATAAGCAAACAGATTTAAATATTAAAAATCAAGCCTATAATAAGATAAGTAATTGTCTTTTTGCAAGTTTCCTCTACTTAATGCTGAGAGCATAAAAGCAAAAACAAAAATGACGTTTTGAAGCAATGCGCACCAATAACCCTTTAGTTTCAAAAACTTGAGAAACCATATGTTTTAAGTATGAGAATACAAGTAATGTTATTATATTATTTGTACTGACTAGAAATTAACCTTAATTAATATAGGAAAACATTTCTGTAGTCTTTATTGACTATGTTTTACTAGAATAAAGCTATGGTGTGGTCAGGAAGCTGATGGAAATGGGAGTATATGATCTGTATCAGAAGGCTTAGATTTGATCTCTGGAACTGCGTGGTACCTGACTAACCCAGGGAATGACCTCTGAGCACCAAGTTGGGAGTAACCCCTAACCACCACTGGGTGTGATCCCATATAAAAAATAAAATCAAAGTTATATTTTTTTTCTAAACATGGATCTTCTTTCACCATACTGCTTACAAAATAAGCTCCCATTAAATTTTATTTACGTATAAATCAATAAAGTTATCCAAAGAAGAATTTGAAAGTCCACATATCTAGCTGACAGTAGGGAATAGAATGAGTGCATTTCTTAATACTTCTTTTAAATGTATTTAAAAGATATGCTCTACATTTAGAAACCATTTATGTCTTATTATTATAATTTAGGGTGTTGGAGTGTAACGTGCTGTGTTTGACAAACATTTTTCTCAGGAAATAATGTCACATATTCTTTTGCTAAACTTTATGATATTTTGGTCCACCTTAATTATTTTTCCTCATTTACTTATAACCAATTTCTCCATCAATTTTACATAGCTTTCTGGAATATAATTCCATTCCGTTTTTTTTATTTAATTTGATTATTCTATATACTGTCTGCTAAGAAAGAAAGTGGAAAAGGGTTGAACTCAGTAAAATTTCCCCATTGCAGTTAATGATTAGGAAGATTTAATTAGAAATGGAATATGTAAAACAAAAGAAAATATCAGTCTTTCTGTTTGAATTCATGAGGACTTACTTAGATGGTTCCATAATCTGGCATGATGATATGTTTCTTACACTTTTTATGATTGATAAACCATACTTTGGGAACCAATATGGGCCAAATTTCCAAACCTTGATTTCCTCTGGATGATGCAAGAACTGTGAAAGAGGGGTTTGAAAATGGGAACAGAGTAGCACCATGGGGCACATGCTCTATCAGAAAGGGCTACTGCAAACAGCTCTCTACGACTTGCAACAGCCAACACAAAACCTAGGTCTTCCCAGAGATCTCTAATCCGTGAGGAGAAACTATTTTACCATAGAATTGTGTTTTTTGTGTTTGTTTTGTTTTGAAGGGGCTTCCAAGTGGGGATTATTATTCTCGGCTAACAGAGCCAGGGGTTTAATGCAAGTGCATTAAACCTGAGCAGTTGTGATGTGTTGCAGGACTCCTCTAAGGGCCGCTGCATCTGCTCTGAATTGCCGCCTGCAAATCACTTCATAGATAAGGGGGTAGTCTAAATGTGGCAGTTTATCTGACCATGTATGCTGTACTAGCTGGTATAAATATTCTCCCATGCTACCACAATCATTGTGGGACTAGCTAGATCTTACCGGCATATTTGCCTGGCCATGTAGGACCCCTAAGTAATTAGACCAGAGAGAAATGCTGTTTGCTTCCAAGCAAACAAGCATGGCTCCCTGATATACTCAAAGGCAACTAAAATACAAAACTACAATGAAGTAGAAGAGACTTGTGAAGGCTTGGAGAAATATTTAACTGGCATTAGTATTAGTCTTTGGTACAGAGACATGCCATCTCAGAAGCCCCCTTCTCTACCCTATAAAGGCATTTCCAGGCAGATCTTGGCTCAAAACATTAGCATACTAAAGGGCCTAGGTGAGGTGCAGGGAGGGATTACCTAAGGGCATTTGACCCTCCCTGCTTTCCATAGCAGTGGGAGGAAGGTCTGAGTTGCAGGGGTATAAAACTAGCCTGTTTCCTCTCTTGCGGGCTTCTTTTTGGGCTCTCTCTTTGTGAGCGCTCACCCTTCTTGGGAGTCTTGTCTTCTTCTCCTTTTATAGGGCCTTTACACGTGGTGGCCGCCATCTTGGCCTACACGTGGCTGGGGTTCTAGCCTGGAATCCTAAGCACCGGGCTTTTCCTTTTGCTGATTTGTATGCCTGAACCTGTGATAAGTAAAGCCTTTTAAAACTGCATCGGATTCCTGAGTTTTCATCCATTTCTCACCGGCTCGGAGGTAGAAGGGAACTCGCTTCCCGGCACTATCGGGATCCCGTGGCGTGCCCCGACAGTGATGCTGCTCAGGTTCTGAGGTGTTAGGGATATCCTGGGCTATGCTCTTGTTGCTGGAGACCTCCGGACTGCACACAGATATGCGTGGGGAACAAACAGTGCCAGGAATTGAACCCTGGTTGGGTATTCGGAGGCATATGTTCTATCTCCTGACTTCAGATAGTTTAAAGTATAATTCTTCCCACTTTTGAATATTGAATATAAATTCATTTGTTTATAAAATAGACAAGTCAGACAGAGTTTAATTGCTACCAAATTGAGTCTTTAAACTAACAAATCCTTGAACGTGGATCCCAGGAAGAAAAGTTGCTTTTTATACATATATTTTAACCTTCACTGTAAAGCACAATATAGAGCAGGTGTGTTATGCTTTTAAAACCAGAACAAGTGAGGAGGTAATATATTTAGCAAGGCTAAAAAGACTCAACAACAGATCAGGAAAGGACCTGCCTTGCATATGGATGACCTGTGTACAATCATCTGCTCCACAGGTACTGCCAGGAGAGACAGGAGTAAGCCCTGAGCATAGCTGGGTGTTGAACAAATACAAGGAAGGAAGAGAGGGAGGGAAGAAGGAGGGAAGAAAGAGAGGGTGGGAGAAAGAAAGGAAGAAAGAAAGGAAGGGAGAGAGGGAGAAGGAGGAAATAAGGGAGGGAGGAAGAAAAAAGGAAGGAAAGAACAAAGGAAAGAGGGAAGGAAAGAAGTGAGGGAGAAAGGAAGGGAGGGAAGAAGGAAGGAAGGAAGAAAGGAAAGGAAGGGAGGGAGAGGGAGGAAGGGAGGGAAGAAGGAATGAAGGAAGGAAGGAAGGAAGGAAGGAAAAGAAGGAAGGAAAGGAAGTAAATAAGGAAGGAAGGTAGGAAGGAAGAGAGAGGAATGGAGGGAGTAAGAAGAAAGAAGAAGGAAAAAAGGAAGGAAGAAGAAAAGAAGAAAAGGAAAAAAGGAAGGAAGACAGGGAGGAAGAAAGGGAGGGATTAAGGGAGGAAGAGAGGCAAGGAAGGGAGGGAAGGAAGGAGGGAAGGGAAGGAGAAAGAAAAAGAGAGAAAGAAAGGAAGAAAGAAGGAAAGTGAATAGACCATTATCATAATGCAGTCTCATATTTACTTGAATTAACTGTGATATAACAAAAAATAAAACACTTTCAGAAGAAAGATTGGATCATAGGTCTAAATCTGTCTACCATAAGGTAAATCATTACATTTATATGATCTTTGTCCTCATCGAGAAAATAGATAAAAGCAGATTATCAAATTCATTTTTCAAATGATGATTGAAAGAGCCTTTAATGATTTGTGTGTGGGGAGATCATTCAAAGAGATTCTGAAGGAAGGAGTTAGACACCTAACCAGGAGGGAGATAGATACCTCAGCAGGAAGGAGATAGACAACTAGCCAGGATGGCTTCTGCATTTGGGGCATCCATAATAAACTTACAGAGATGTTTTGGGATAAATTATAAAAGAATAGATTATTATTTGTATATTTCTTGCCAGAATTATAAAATGACAAAAAGTTAAAACTTACAGGTATAAAACATTTAGTCTAGGAGAACAAAAAAAAAAATGCAAGTATGAGAAGAAACTAGATACTAAGGATTTTACAGACTCAAGAATACTTGATTGTGAATCAGAATTTTATTTTTGTATTAAAGCTTATAGAACTGGAGATCAAGTGACAGCATATCAGGTAGGGCATTTGCCTTGCACTCAACCTATCTGGGTTCAATCCCTGCAGGGATGCTCACCCAGGGATGCCAGATGTCTGGGATGCCGGCAACAGTGCCGGGAAGCGAAGTTCCCTTCTACCTCTGAAGCCGGGCGGAAATGGATGAAGACTCAGGAATCCGATGCAGTTTTAAAAGGCTTTACTTATCACAGGTTTAGGCATACCAATCAGCAATAGGAAAAACCCTGTGCTTAGGATTCCCTACTAGAACCCCAGACACGTGTAGGCCAAGATGATGGCCACCATGTGTTAAGGCCCTGCAGAGAGGAGACAAAGACAGGACTTCCAAGAAGAGTGCAAGCTTCAAAAAGAGCCCAGAGAGAGGAGAGAGAGAGAGAGAGAGAGAGAGAGAGAGAGAGAGAGAGAGAGAGAGAGAGAGAGAGGAAGCAGGCTGGTTTTATACCCCTGCAACTCAGACCTCCCACTATTATGGGAAGCAGGAAGGGTCAAATGCCCTTAGGTAATTTCTTCCAGCACCTCACCTAGGCCCTATTATATGCTAATGTTTTGAGCCAAGATCTGCCTGGAAATGCCTTTATAGGGTAGAGAAGGGGGTTTTGGAGATGGCATGGTGTCTCTGTACCAAAGACTAATACTAATGCCAGTTAAATATTTCTCCAAGCCTTCACAAGAGTCTCATCTACTTCATGGTAGTTTTGTATTTTAGTTGCCTTTGAGTTATCAGGGAGCCATGCTTGCTTGCTTGGAGGCAAACAACATTTCTCTCTGGTCTAATTACTTAGAGATCCAACATGGCCAGGCAAATATGCTGGTAAGATATAGCTAGTCCCACGATGATTGTGGTAGCATGAGAGAATATTTATACCAGCTAGTACAGCATACATGGTCAGATAAACTGCCACATTTAAACTACCCCCTATCTACAAAGTGATCTGCAGGAGGCAATCCAGGGCAGATGCAGAGGCTTTTAGAGGAGTCCTGCAACAAATCTCCAGCATCTCACATGGTCCAGTGAGCACTGCCAGTAGTAATTCCTGAGTACAGAGCCTGGAGTAACACCTGTGCATCACCAGCTTTGATCTAAAAACATAAAAAACTATGTTTTAAAATAAAACTTATAGGACTAGTTGACTTTTTAACTGGTGTCCATGTTCAGATTTTCTGAAAAAATATTAAAAATATCATTTGAACAAAGATTTCTGTCAAAGAAATTTTGTAAGTTCCTCAATAGATGAGAACTCTACTGACAAGTATATGGCATATAGTATATGTAAGATTGGGTGGGCAGAGTTGTAAGTCTGCTGTATGCCCCAAGTTCTAATTCAGGGACTTAATGGTATTTAGCAGCAAATCCTAAATGCTTCCTTTGAAGAACACTTTTTTTCTCATATCTTTACTCACAAATGTCTAAAATGGAATCACAGAAAGGAAACATAGCTTTCTTTCTGATAACAGGAACCGTGAAACACTCTGCTCATCATGTCTATTGACAAATCATCCATTTATGAAACAGCTACTGGAATCAGAAGCGGTCATTTGCTGTCATAATCTATCAAGTGGGACTTAAGAGCCAACACAACAAGCATGCTGTTGTCTTGAACTCTTGTTCTTGAAGACAAAGAACCATTTCTGGCTCTCAGAACAAAGCTTCTACTTTGTTATTATAAAGTAGAAGCAATCTGTTGGCAGAAACACCTAAATGAGGCTCACTCATTACTGTAGTTCAGATTCTTTCACAGCTCTAAATCAAACGGACAGAGATGAGTTTTCTTGAGAAAGCATTTCAGTGAAACATTTTTTTAATTCATTTTACACAGTTCTTATTAAATTTGTAAAAAGATACATACTGTAGAAGCACTTCGTGGTCACTTGAGAACAGAGTAGTTATGTGACTCATTTACCAGGTAATTACCTGTTTTAAAATGATACAAATAGCTTGTGTCTGAGAGGTCTATTCCTGTATGTCATGAACCGAATATGTAAGACAGCTTTTTAATAGTAAATCCCACACTGAGGTTCAGTCTGATTTCCTTTCCAGATTTTATTGATCTTAGACTAGCAATGAGTAGGTATTTGATAGATATGTTTTGTACCTTGATATTATCTTTTGTTCTTTTGTGAGCTCCAAAGAGGTGGTGAAAAGCCAGGGCATTTCCTCTGCAAATTCAAAGCAATTTGGCTTGTGGTTCAATGCCAGGGTTGAGAACTAAGGACACAGTGGTGTTGAGACCCCTCAGTGCCTGGGATTACTCAGGTAGCTGGGCAGAGCTTGACCCTACAGAAATATCCCTTGCAGTGCTCAAGGGCCCAGAGACCTTCATTGGAGGTGCTCTGATACCAGTGTGGTGCTGGTCAAACTAGATTTGACAACATGAGACTCATATTAAACCCTGTTCTGTGTCTCAACCCCTGAATTTTGACATATTGACTATGTTGACAGTTATCTGCATGTACATAGATAATTTAAATTTATAAAACTAAAGATGTACATATGTGAGTGCATGTGATTTGATGAAAACTGAACAAATTTGATGAATGGCAACAATGTCTGTAACCTAAATGTCCTGTTTTATTATAGGTTTCAAAACTATTAGGAAAACCATTGGGAAAAACTGAAGGAAGGATACATATAATAAAAATATATTGCATATAAAATATATAAATGCATTATAAATATAATATATTGTCATGGATAGTAAAAAGCATATAGTTATATTCTATCTTATATGTATAAATATACTTTATTCTTTAAAACTGCATATAAAACCTAAAATATCTCAAAATTAAAAAAAAAATAATTGCTAACTGCATTCATTAACTAGACAAACGATACCCACATAGCATGATGGCTTCTGTCATCATTCCTTCATTCCAGTAACATGTTCTGTGTGGTAGGGTGTGGCTCTAACTGATGGGCTGTGACTTTATATAGATAAGCACTTTCCAGATGCTTCTGTATTTCAAGAATGTCATTGCAGTTGTAGGATTTGGACCAAGATGTGTAAGTTTCTATTCTTACAGCTTATACATGACATGGAATTAATCATCAACGGAGTTAGAACAGCACTCAACTTACTTCCTTTTATTTCACTGTGGTGCAATTGTTGCAATATTTTTTGTGCATTGTTCAGCTCTGATATAAAAAGGAATATATTGTACAATGATACATCAAAGCTCTCTGAGAACTTTGGTAGAGTGCAATAACGATCTTTAAAACTTTCCTGTTTTCTATTCTTTTGTTTTTGGGCCATAATGAGGCTATGTTTAGGGAATACTCTTGGCTCTAGATTCAGGGATCACTCCTGGTGGCTTCAGATGACTGTGTAGTGCGAGGATCGAACATGGATCAACCATGTGCAAGACAAGGACCATTGTCCTTTATCTTTATGGGACCTTTACCTTTATGGGACCAGCCCCACTCATTTTTCCCAATCTTTTTGTTGAATAACTTTGGAACTCCAATTCTATGACTAGAGATTAGTTTCAACTTCTTCTCTCTTGGCTTAGTGTTGTGACCTGCCTTAGGTAGTGAGTATAAGCACCAGATGCCAAGAAGTGAGGGAAAAACACTTGTGTGATTGAGCATGTTTATACTTAGACCAGGCTAAAAACAAGAGCATGCCCATTATAACTCAGTATGAGAAGGCAGGTGACAAAATGTGGTGAGGAGGTGTCATGGAAAACCTCAGATGAAAACGTATCTTTGTCTGCACTAAAGACACCTTAATAAGCTCAGTCTAAAGCAACCACACTATAATTTCACGAAATCCAATGATTATTGACTAAAGTCTTTGATGTTTGAGATATTTTATGTGCAGTAATAATTAGTAATAACTAAAGTGTTTTCAAACAGCTATTGAACTTTAGATGTGTGGTCAGCATCTATAAGATCTGGGGAGTAACTTGAATATAATGTTGTGCTTTAGTTCCAGAAAAATGAAAAAATAGCAAGTATAAAGCTGAGGGAAAAATTCAGTTAAAATCTTATTTAAGGTCAGGATTGAGGATCTGTTTCATATCACAAAGTTAAAATAATACTGAGTTACCTAAGTTTTTAATGAAGTTCATTTATTTAAAGACCAAAGCAGGGATAGCGGCCTTACCCATCTAGCCTATAGAGAAAGAAGTCAAGTGGAGCTTTAATTGCAGTCTTGGTAAGGAGACAAAATATTTTTCCCTAGTAATTGGCCATATAGTGAATATTTGAGACTTTGGAAACTATGCAACCACTGTCACTACTATTGGGTATATCTTCCATAATATAAAACAACCACAGACAACAATTAAGCAAAAGAATATAATTGTGTTTCAATAAAACTTTAATTACAAAATCAGTGGATATAATTGGCCTTTAGGCTGTGTGTGTTTTCCTCTGTTGTTATAATCATATTATATGTTGAATAAAACATTAAAGGTCAATACTTTGTGAAAATTTTAACATCAATTTGTCAAGTGTATGACACTTCTTCCTAAATGTTTCCCCTTGAAACAATCACTAGTATCACTTGTCTTCCATTGTTCATTGGTTTGCTTGCACCAGTAACATCTCCATATATCCTGTCACATGCTAGTGTAGCCCAAGGGCATCATCTTGCTCCTGGAACATAAAGAGCCTCAAACCATTCCTTCTATCATAGGAATGAGGTATATTATTGTTACTGGTTTTTGGCATATCAAATGACATGGTTAGCTTGCCAGGCTCTACTATGTGGGTGGGATAATCTTGTAGTTGCCTCTCATCTCATGCATTTATTCATTTATCATTTATTCATTAACTGATGTATGTATATATTTATTTATTTATCTATTAACTATTCATATTTATTTACTTTTTTTTTATTTCGCGCATTTATTGATGAACTGCCTGGCTGCAAAGTGGCCGTGCGAGAGCGGGAAAGATCAGCTTTGCTGCTGGGTGGAGCTCTGAGGAGTTGTGGAGTCTGGATGTTGAAAATTGCTGCCCTTATGGTGTCGGGCTTCCTCTGACCTCTTGCAGATTCTGCTGCGATGGTGGGCCAGGGCTACAACCGCCTTCCCTCCTGGGTGCCTCATGATAAACTGGGCACAGGGAGAGTAGGTAGCAGCTCTGCCCCATATATCTGAGTCTCTGTATCAGGAAGGCGGGTACTAGCCCTGGCCCGCCATCCCATCAGAGTCTCGCAAGAAACCAGAGGAATGCCCACACCATGTGGGGGTTATTATCTTTAAATAATAAACAAAGATATACATCCTGAATCATCTGCTTCCCTTTGGAAATGTCTTCTGAATTTTTCACACCATAGCAGTATCAGTTGTTATCAATATATTATTTGTAATCTACAATAAGGAGTATAAGACGAAAAATGTTTAACTGATTCTGAGGCTTTGCTTCAGTCACCACAGGAAAATATCATAACTTTAAACAGTGATTATGTTAGAGCACTCTATGCATGAAATCCTATTATGCACAGTATTGTAAATCATAGGGCTTCAATTAAAATCATAATAACAAATAAAAATAGTTTTTTAAAGAGACTGTACATTAAAGAACAATTCTGATTAAAAATAAAATACAGTTATAGCAAAAATAATTTTAAATTGATAAACAGTTTTAACATTTTACTATGCTTATTTTTCTTTTCATTTGGTGGATAGTGTAAGTTTGCAGGAACCTATATCAGCTATATGCATAAGGGGTTTTAGGAATTATACCGAAGGTATCTCAAGTACTAGACATGTGTTCTAACACTTATGAAATCTCTTATTCATAAGAAGTCACTCTCCCTCCCTGGCCCCTGGTCAGTGGACCACAGGGAGTGCAATGGGGAGCTGGTAGCAGCTCTGACCAGTGTGTCTGTCTCTGGTTCAAGCATACCTGGGCTTGAAATAGTTTTCTCTGTAGGGTGGGTGTCTGATGAGCTGGGCTTGAGATTGGCTTTCTCTCTTGGATGGAGCGCTGATGAGCTGTGGAGTCCAGAGGATGAAAAAATGCCGCCAGCAATGTGTAGGGGCTCCTTTGGATTCTTCCGAGGTTCTATTGGGATGGTAGGCCTGGGCCGGAAGTCACTCTGCCTCCCTGACCCCTCGTAGTTAGTGGAGCACAGGGAGTGCAATGAGGAGTGCTGGGAGCAGCTCTGACTAGTGTGTTTGTGTTGGTGTGTCTGTGTCTGTGTCACCAAACCAATAGAACCATGGAAGAATTCAGAAAAAGTCAGACCCAAACACCTGAAGAATCTGCCATCAGTACTCATCAATACACTGTCTCAGCATTTCACACACTACTTATCTGAATGCAAGTTTCCCTCCCAACAGAAAACCAGCAGGACAGTTCTACTGTTCAAAAGGGAGACATCCATGACACTGGCAACTCTTGCCTGATCTGCCTGTTGTCCGTAATCTACAAGCTGTTCGATTGACTCATCGTGAACAGGATTGGCAGAACATTAGATGAAGGACAACCATGCAAGCAAGCTGGCTTCCGAAAAGGATTCAGCACAATCGATCATATCCACACAGTAACCAAGCTCATTGAGGTTTGTAGGGAGTTCAAGATGCCACTCTGACTCATGTTCATTGATTTACAGAAAGCCTTTGATTCTGTGGAGACTGAAGTGGTCATCGAAGCCCTAGCCAAACAGAGTGTTCAAACCCAATACATCAAGATCCTTCGTGAGCTGTTTTACGGATTCACCACCAGGATCGCACCATTCTACAAAGAAGTGATCATCGATGTCAAAAGAGGGGTTTGGCAGGGTGATACCATTTCACCAAAACTCTTCAGTGCCATCCTCGAGAACATCATGCGACAATTAGAATGGGAAGGAATGGGAGTGAAGATAGACGGTCGGCAACTAAACCACCTCTGTTTTGCTGATGACGTCGTTCTAATAACATCAAACATTAGCCAAGTGGCACAAATGCTGGCTGACTTTGACTGAGAATGTGGAAAGATAGGTCTACAGCTGAATCTGAAGAAAACTATGTTCATGAGAAATGAACTAGTTCCTGAGGTCTCATTCACTCTCAATGGAACAAACATCTCTGAATGCAGCAGTTATGTGTACCTAGGTCGAGAAGTCAACATAATGAATGACCTAAAACCTGAGCTGTGCAGGAGGAAGAGAGCAGCATGGATTGCCTTCAAAAGAATTCCTTCAAAAGCATGCCTTCAAAAGATAGCTAAAAAGACAAAGAACCTCAGGCTCCAGGCAAATCTCTTCAACTCCATTGTTCTCTCTGCATTAACATATGCCTCAGAGACCTGACCCTATGAAAGCAGAATGAGAATGCTATTCGGGTCTCCCAAAGAGGAATCGAAAGAGCTATACTTGGAATATCGCTCCTCACTCAAGTGAAAGAAGGAATCCGGAGCTCCGACCTCCACCGCTGTTCCAGAGTCAGGGACGCTGTCTCTTTTGCCAAGGCATTGAAAATCAGATAGGCTGGGCATGTAATGCAATTTGGAGAGGACCGCTGGACTAGAGCCATTACTGACTTGATCCTACGGGATGTTAAACAATCACATGGCTGTCCACTTACAAGATGGTCAGACTTCGTCAAGACCCTGAATGAATGGTTTGAGGCTCTTTGTATTCCCGAAGCAATCAGATGCCATTGGCTACACTGGCATGTGATAGGGTCAAATGGAAATATTACTGGCACCTGCTCAAGCAAATTGATGAATAATGGGATGTCAAGTGATCAAGTGATCTGTCTGATATCTGTTTGATGATTTATTTCTTTAGGCTCTGGGAAAACCAGAAACCAATTTCCTTTGTGCCTAGCATTCACACAAGAGCGCATTTCTATATCATAAAAGGAGAAGAAATCAAAGATTGGAGGTAGGCTTGTTCTGAAATCAGGTAGATCGCTGGCAAGTTGATTCATGAGTTGAAGTAGACCAGGTGGCCATCGATGTGAAGAGGCAACAATAATGATAAAACTATTGGTCACTTCTTTCCTAAGTTGCCCAGAGGTGAAGACAGTCTTGTTACAAACCTATGATTGTTGTAGTGAGAAGTGGTTTGAGGGAACACCATACCCACTGCAGCAAGTTTGGATGAAACCTGTCAAGATTCTCAGTGTTTTCTGCTAAAAGGTCCAACAAGCCAATATACATTATTGATCATAGTTTTGGTAGTTTTCATCATTCACTGAGTCTATCATCAGATGCCCAATTACACCTGCCCAGAATGTTTAATTTCACTATCAATTCCAAGGAACCATAGCTTCTAGGCAAAGCCCTGATATTAATGAGCTCTCATTGCGCTGCACTTAGTGGAACCAATACAATTCCACTCTAGCCTCTGCACTCACCATGGGATTTCCTCACTACCGCCATTCTTGACGGCACATCATCCCTTGGCAACAGCTTATGAGCAGCTTGAACCCTGCAGGCAATTCTCAAGTAAAGTCCCCCTCCACATTCTAAGTCAGGAAGTGAGTCTGGACACTTGCCATTAATCACACAATCTGATGAGTCTGCAGTGAGGGATTCTTACCCTGACATGTGGGGAAAGGTGAGATATTTGTCAGGTGCTCAGAATCCAGGCTTGGATGTGTAACATTAAGCCAACATTTGGGGAACTACTTGTGGGGTGAAATAATTAAAGGTATAGATTTATTTTGGGGGGGAAGAATACCTGAAAGGCTTTGGGAACAATATGAATTTTGTAGGGCTATGATTTCTGAAGGATTCTGTGGCTAGTTCTAATTCTATAATCACTGAAGGACTGTAAGCCTCAGGTATATTTATTTCTTTAATTGAAAGGAGTCATGCATTAGAGTCTCATGGGTTGGGTGCTTAGGAAAGCTATACTCATATACATACCCACACCTGTGATCACGGGACAGAATTTCTGGAAGTTATAGATGAACTTCATTCCTACCTATACCAGTGACACCTCTCTCACCACCTGCTGCATGGCTTTGAAAAGAACAGATAATAGAGAAAGGACTCTTCTCTCCTCTCCTCTCCTCTCCTCTCCTCTCCTCTCCTCTCCTCCTCTCCTCTCTCCTCTCCTCCCTCCTCCTCCCTTCCCTTCTCTTCTCCTCTCTCTCCTCCTTCTCCTCCCCACCACTCCATCACTCCTCTCCTCTCCTCCTCTCCTCTCCTCTCCTCTCCTCTCCTCTCCTCTCCTCTCCTCTTCTCCTCTCCTCTCCTCTCCTCTCTTCTTCTCCTCTCCTCTCCTCTCCTCTCCTCTCCTCTCCTCTCCTCTCCTCTCCTCTCCTCTCCTCTCCTCTCCTCTCCTCTCCTCTCCTCTCCTCTCCTCCTCTCTCCTCTCCTCTCCTCTCCTCTCTCTCCTCTCCCTCTCCTTTCCTCTCCTCCTCTCCTCCTCTCCTCTCCTCTCCTCTCCTCCTCTCTCTTCTCTCCTCTTCTGCTCTCCTCTCTGCCTGTTTTCTCTCTTTAATTTCTCTCATCAAGCTCTAAAGCTCTAATCAGATACCTCAAGAATAAAATTCTTGACTCAACTCTACTAATCATGAGTGTCTATAAATTATTTGTATTTTGTCCATCGAGTCTTAAACAGAAAGATGAATCCAAAGTACAGTTTTAATTATGTTACGATCTTTGTTTTGAGGCAAATGTTGGAGAGGTCTCTAGGACAAATACTTGATAGAAATTACCTGCCAGTCCATTTACTTTTAGCATTCTTCTAACTATGCATTCCTTAAGAAGGTCGAAGAGTTTGGCAAGGAATGAGTGCTTGAGGCATAGGGCTAAGAGTTAAGAAAGAATAAAAACAGTGGAAATGATCATGTATGATGTTTGAGGCTTTTGGAGAAGTCTTTGCAAAGTGAAAGCTGGATTTCATTTGTCAAAAGGCTTTCAGTAATTATGCTTCTCATATGACTCAGGCATTTGTAGTCTGGCCAGCTAACAGAACATCTGTTTACAGAAATGTGGTGAAATATGCAAAGTCCTTAATTATGTTTCTACCTTACCCATTTCATTTTCTTTCCAGACTGGAAGCTCAGGAACTTTGCTCTTTTTATCATTAAGGAGTAAATAATCAATAAGGAAAAGATGTAAAATTCACAAAACAAAAGGAAACACAAGAAATTAATCTGGTGAAATGTCTATGTAATCAATAAGATTGGTAAATTTCAACTTCAGTATCTAGTTGACAGGTGACTTAATATAACCTAAATATAAAACAATAAAGCTTGTCCCTGGGCACTCATTTTAAAGTTTATTAATGCTATTTTCCTCAGTTTATGCACCTTCTGGTAAGCCATTTATTTTCAGTGAGTGAGCCATTACAGACAACCTACATTAGCCACTACAGAATCACTTACATTATGACCCTCTTATGTCACTGAGGAACAGATACGTAGTATATACCCACCCAGGGACGTCTTGATACAGGATTTGATTGACTGTGGCAATGAAATATGCTGCATAGAAATTAACCAAGAAAACATTTGTAGACTTTAAGATGCCAAAAATTTGCATCCTTATTAATGATCATCTGGTCTCTCTCGCTAAGATCCTATAAATGTACATTTTAACATAATTGTAAACACAGTGTATACATATGGTTTTGTGTTTTTGCTTTCCTCACCTTACACATCACACGCATATTTCTGTATTGGAATACACAATACAAGCTTAAAGCCCTCAGAGGGTTCAACATATTGATGTATTTAGTGAGTATTTTAATATTTCTCTGTTCTGAAGCTAGTGTCCAAACATCTGCCAATTGGAAGTAATCTTGAACTGAATTAAATATGTATGGATTTGTTTCCCAGGACATACACGCCTAAAAGTTGCAAGATGCTTTATTTATACTTCTCACTAAGAATAGCCCTTGGCTCTGGATCCTACTACTTAATTCTGGACCTCTAACTTTAACTCCCTTTCTTATGATGGCACAATCTCCTGTCATAGGCTTTACACCATTCCTGGAAAGTCATTATATTTCCTCTTTCCCCCCAGTGGTCTCCGTCTGCTGCAGTTGGACACATTTAGGATCTTTCCATGGTTCTTTTCTCTTCTCTGCCTTTTAAAAACTCTGAGAATTTCTTTCATTGTTACATTTCTAGATATACAAACACAGAAAATATTATTGTACCTAGGGGGATAATAAGACTCTCTACTGTTGCTAAAATTATTTTGTGATTCTCATTTATGCAACAAATGATATTAAGTCCATCTGCCAACTAGCATGATACCATTCACAGCTCTGATGGTAGATAGAATGGTGGCCGTGCAAATACATTTTTTTTTTCACATAGAGTTTGCAGTTTTGTGACCATCTTTTATTGATTCACATTTGTAAGTTTTGGTTTTATTTTGTGACTTGCTTAAATAGCTTATTCATCCATCTGTTCTACCTGAATATTGTGAACCTCCCAGGAAATGATTATATTCACACTGCCATTGGTATCCCCTGCACAATATGGAGCATATTTCCCCAAAGAAAATGAAATACTTCCTCACTTAATGCATTCATATAGTAGGGAACAGTGGCACTTACAGTCCTGATTTTCATTTGATGGTGGTGGTGGCAAGAGAGGTGGTGTTTGGCTTGGACAGAAGAATAAATTAAGGATTTTAGATTGCAAGAGCCATATTCAAATCCTATCTTGACTGCTGTGAAATTACTTTTAATTTTGTTAAATTTCTAGAGGTGAAAATAAAACTTAAGGCAGAGTAGGAGTACATCCCTATAAATGAAAGTTTTATTAGTATCAATTTTTTTTCTCTCCAGCTCTGATGTCAGTTTATTTTATGAAATGCATTATATTTTATTTTGATCTTGGGATATGAAATATGTTTGTCATTAACATTTTTGTTGTTGAGAAATAGTGGTCTTTTCTTTAAAAATAAGAGAAAAATAAAACTCTTAGGGAAGGAGGAAAATGTTGCATCAATTAGCATCTACAAAATAATTTTAGCAACAGTGGAAGGAAATTCCTTTCTTTTCTTTAAGATAATAGCGTTTCATATGTTCATACATCTAGGAATACACCAGGGAGCTCATTCTCCAGGTCTAAGAATTATGTTTAAAAGAGTTTAAAATCTGTTTCACTTCTCCGAACTCTACTTCCAGGTATTCTACCTGCCTGTATTCAACAGGTTGAGACAAGCATTTGGAGGTATCTTGAAGAAATTACTGTTATGTTACTGGGTCCAAGTAGGAAAAGAGACCCCATAAAATAGCTCAGACATCAATAGAAGTTTAGCCAAGTTAAAAAGCAATGGGCCGGAGCGATGAGCCCAGCGGGTAGGGCGTTTGCCTTTCACTTGGCGGCCCATGCCAGCCCGGATTCGATCCCCGGCATCCCATATGGTCTCCTGAGCACTGCCAGGAGTAATTCCTGAGTGCAGAGCCAGGAGTAACCCCTGAGCATCGCCGAGTGTGACCCAAAAAGGAAAAAAAAAAAGCAAGATTGCAGTGGTGGCATGGGGACCTCTCTGTTAGTAGCTTCACGTAAATTCCTTTCTGACAAGTACTTAATGCTAAATATGAAGATTTCTTAAAGTTGACCTGGTTTTCCAGAATTTTCAGTTAAAAGTTCTACAAGACTAACTTTATTAGCAACCACATAGGTCATACTTCTGAAAGATTAAAGCTCAGTTGTGACTTTGTAGTGGTAAAATGTAGTAAGGTTATATACTGTCCAAACTACACTCTCCTCAGAGAACTCTGAATAATATGAAGATAGAAAACAGGATTTTATTTTTAGATGTATTATGCAAGACCAATGATATCTTTCTTTCTTGGGCGGATACAAGGCAACACATAAAATGCATATTAAGAGAATATTCTTTAGATATTGTAAAAATGAGCTCAATTTATATGAAATGATAGAAAATGAAACCATCCAAATATCAGTACTTTCCTTCTTCTCTGAGGCATAAAATGCCACAGCTTAATAGGAAAGTTATAAATGAGGTGCAAAGGAAAATGGAAGAAAAACTTTAGACATATGGAACAAGACTTTGCTTTATTGTCACCATGACAAAATCATAATCCATCAAGAAAATTTACTATCATCACTAATTCTAATTGTATAGCACAAACAGTGATGAGAAAGTAATGGCTAAGGACAAGATTAAAATATTTGCCTCAAATTATTACCACCAACACTTCATTTTGATAATAAACATTAAATAGCAGTTATACAACATTATGTACATAATCTAAATTTTACCAAATACTGCAAAATCTATTAAATGCCTCTATCCCTATCCTGACTTAATGTGTCTTCTTATTGCTTATGTGATCTGTCTCTAGAATATCTCTACATTCTAGCAATATTCTAGAAATACACCTATTCATACAACTGAGAAGTTTCTATTCATCTCATACATTGATTCGGTTGTGTGTAAGGCCTGGCTATACTCCAGGCTTACTCCTCTCTCTGTCCGTAGGGATCACATATAGAAGAGCATTTAGGATCATATGCGGTTCCAGGGATCAAATCTAGGTTGGTTGCAGGCAATGCCAGCGCCTTTCCTACTTACCTTTAGAGCTTACTTTTCTTATCTGCCTTCCTTGTCACATAATAGTTACACTTATTTGGGCTGGAGTGATAGTCCAGCTGGTAGGGTGTTTGCCTTACACACTGCTGACCTGGGTTTGATCCCTGGCATCCCATAGGGTCCCCGAGCACTGCCAGAAGTAATTCCTGAGTGCAGAGCCAGGAGTAACCCCTGAGCATCACCAGGTGTGACCCAAAAAAGCAAAAAAAAAAGTTACACTTATTTGAAATTATCATACTGCCACATTTATTTAAAATTATGTATTTGCATAAAATATATAATTATATATTTATATATTGTCATTTGAATTATATACTATGTAAACTGTAAATGGTATATTTGCATTATACGTATGTGTGTACAGCATACTCACTAAATCTTTCCAAAAGGTCTTAAATAATTTAGAAAAATTTATATACTTAACACTAGTTGGTTAATGAAATGTTATTGAAATACTACGGAAAGAAAACTGCACCAGTCATATTAGAATAAAGTAATTTAATTATACTGATAATTGAGCATCCTGAGAAAAAGAAATAGTGAAAAAAAGGTGCATCATATATAAATTTAATTTGACATGCATAAAAACTATAAGATAATTTCTTCTTGTCTTTTGTTGACACAGCTATTCATTGAGTTCATCAAATATCAAGACATTGATATTATAACAGATATATGACTATGATAACAGGTATTCTTAACATTTCAGGAAAATATGTCAATACCAAGTACAGAAAGGAACATATGCTTGTTTCACCTCTAGTCTAACAAAAGCCAATGAACTCAGCTGGCGATACCTTCCTGGAGGTAATGGGCCAGCAAGCCCCTCTGAGGGAACAAAGGGAACTTAGTTGCCTATTTCTCTTCTCCCACCCAGGTGTGTTTTTCTTGCCTCTCCACATTGGAACTTATTCCCATAGATCTGACAATTACTTCAGTTTTTATCTCAAACTTCTGCAATATTTTCCTTCTTAAGATTTTTCATTATTGACTTTTGCATGGGTGATCTGGTTCAATTCCCAGGCCTGTATTTGGTCTCTCAGTCATCTCCAGGAGGGATTCCTTGGTGAGCATAAGGCAAGGATTTAGGCCTGTTCACATCCACTTATGATCCAGTGTCACTGGCTTCCCCCTCCCTCAAAAAAAAAAAAAAAACAAACACTATTTGTCACCTATATTTAAGAAGCTGATCACAGCCTGGCTCACCGAGACCCACCCTTCAGCAGTCTTTTCCAAGCCCAGCCCAGGCATGCTGATCCAGAGACTCATGTCCATGGGGCAGAGCTGCTACTGGCTCTACCTGTGCCCAGATGATCATGAGGCCCCCGGGAGGGATGGCGGGTTCTAGCCCTGACCTGCGACTCCAGCAGAGCCTTACAAGGAGCCAGAGGACCTCCCACAGCATGAGGGTCACCATTTTCCACATCTGTACTCCCTCTCATCAGAACTCCACCCAGCAGAAGAGCTGATCACAGACTGGTTCTGTGGCCACTTGCGGCACTGCAGTTCACCAATAAATGCTGGAGATCAGAGGTGACTACAAGAGTATCCCACCCACATGACAGAGCCTGGAAACTACCCGTGTCGTATTTGATATGCCAAATACTAGTAAAAATTATAGATCCTCATTCCCATTACCTGATAGAATGGTTTGAGGCTCTTTATGTTCCTGGAGCAAGCAGATTCCCTTGGGCTCTGCAAGCGTGAGACAGGACATATTGAGATGTTACTGGTGCCTGCTCGAGCAAATAGAGGATGAACTGGAGAGACAAGTGATGTAAGTGATGTTTAAGAAGAGAATTGTGTCTTTGTTATTCAGGCTTAAAGAAAGATTAAATGATACTTTGACCCTGGAATAAGAGATCATTCCCATGGCTGTCTGCCTCCTAAGTCATATTTTACTTAATTAATGAATTCATACCTAGCAGTGGTCAGTGCTTAATCTGGCTCTGACTCAGGAATTACTCCTAGAAAACTTTAGGGAACCGTATGGAATGCAAGGGTCCAACCTGGCTTAGCTGTTGTGCCAGGAAAGAGACCTAACAGCTGTGCTATCACTGTGTCCCCTAAGTTATATTTTATCCCAAAGTAAGGGAATATAATAATGGCAATATGAGGAAGCTTCTGGGCCAGGAATGTGAATATAGCAATTGTTCTTTTGTTTTATTTTTGTTTGTTTGTTTTGAGGCCACCCCAGTGATGTGGCTCTGAACTCAGAAATGACTCCCTGATGGATTCTGGGGGTCATATGGAATGCTGGGGATCTAATGGGATGCTGGGAACTAAAGTGCGTGCAAGGCAAGAACCCTCCCTGCTATACTATCTTTCAGTCCCAACCTCTTTTTCTTATTGATAAGTTCTTTTCCCAGGAACATCTAAAACATATTAGTTAATGATAACTGAGGGGAAGAATTTTTATAAAAGGTGTTTGGGATGCTCTACAAGGGAATAAACCTGGAGTAGAAAAGAATAAAGGGGCCGGAGCGATAGCCCAGCGGGTAGGGCGTTTGCCTTGCACGCGGCCGGCCCATGTCGACCTGGTTTCGATCCCCGGCATCCCATATGGTCCCCCGAGCACCGCCAGGAGTAATTCCTGAGCGCAGAGCCAGGAGAAACCCCTGAGCATTGCCGGGTGTGGCCCATAAAGCAAAAAAAAATTCAAAAATAAAAATATTCTATGACATTTTATCAACAAGAGCGCATGAGATTTATTGCCTAGGTAAAGTACAGAAATTATGTATGCTTTAGTTGGGGGATGTGCTCAGAGATCACTTCCATGGTTGCTTAGGGTCGGGTAAATTGAGGATTGAATCCAGGTCAGCAAATGCAACCAGCTGCCTT
Source organism: Cryptotis parvus (assembly GCA_021461705.1). Lineage (NCBI taxonomy): Eukaryota > Metazoa > Chordata > Mammalia > Eulipotyphla > Soricidae > Cryptotis > Cryptotis parvus. The sequence continues at coordinate 9,143 of JAJIBD010007245.1, read as the reverse complement.
TTCTGCTATAGTAATCTCTCTTTCACCAATAGAGTTTAATTCATCAACAATTATTTCAGGTGATAACCCACATCGAGCCAACATATGGTTAAGGAATAGATATTTAAGAGACACCTGCAATTCATGTTCAGGAGATACCATTTATTATTTTATGAAGTGAGCATTATGATGTAACCTTTGGCCCAGTTAATCCTCCAACCCTTCCAATCACTTCCTTAATTTGGGGAAAAAGTCACTTTACCCTTCTTATGAGATTGTTATGAAAAATACATTAGGTACACAACGGAAGATGGAAGATGTTTGCTACTATGCCTTAAATGTAAGTTCTCAAAAAAGTACTTCATCATTAATCTGTTAAGATACTTGTCATTGTCTCATACACCATGACAAAAAATAAACAGTAGATATAAAAGAGTGAAAACTTTTGGTGTCCAGTGTAATAGGTATAATACCCATACGAATGATTCATTTTTATGAGCTTTTCAAGGAGACGATCAGCTAATAGTGTGAAAATGAAAAATGACTTTAAAACTTCAGTGGATTGAAGTTATTTTCAGATTCTCTGATAGAAACAAAGGGAATATTTTAAAAAATTGTCTTGGAGGATGTCATTGAATAAAAAAGATTTAGAATATTTTATTTAAAATATGCTAAGATAAAAGAGTTTGAAAAGGAACAAACCTAAAAGATATCAGATGGTAGACTAAAAGAAAACTGGGAAGAATCTTTAGAAAAAATATTTTCTACCTTATCTTTCATTCTCATTTATTTTGGGTTTGAGTTTCCATGGAGTTCTATACTTGTGTGATAATTGGACTACGATGATGTATACAAAGCCAGAAAATATTCTAGGAAATACAAGCTGAACATTTAACAGACTATCCCTTATGAAGAAATCAGTGAGCCTGAGGAATTTCAAGTTGATATTTGAGTATTGTCTGAATAACTCCAGGAGCATATCTTAAAATTCAGATTTCCATCCCTTAAGGAGATTTCACCAAATCAAAGAATCCCAATTAGGATATTTTACTATAAATATTTGATACGTAAAAATCTCCAGATACTTTGAAGAAGTAGGTATTTCTTTTCTGAAATAGAGTCACAAACCAAGTTCTTTTGTATTGCTACTAGTTTTTGATAACCACATTGGCAGTGCCCATACCTCTTTATTCCTTCACTATAGACCTTGGCTATCAGAGAGCTCCAACACTGAGTGCACTGTAGACATCTATGGAACAGGTTTCCTGTGTATGTTTTGGCAGATAGTTTGCTTGTTTATTTTTGTATTGACAGCTCCAGTACATTTTAATTTTATTGTAATCTGTTATACATTTCTATTTTGATTGCATTGTATTAAATACCTAAAAGCAGCCTAAAAGTACATGTGGCAATCTCAGGCAATGGGCAAAAAATCAGAGTAGGAGAATATTTGCCTTTTTATGCAGAAAGTTCTAAGTTCATGATTAAATTATGCACGCAAAACTAGTCTCCAGAGGGAGAATTTGAGCCATGCTCCCCATAGGCTGTCTCACCTTTGCAACACACATAATCATGCAAATTGGAAAGCATATTATTCTGTGAAATCTGGGAGGAGCTCTTTCAGATGAGGAACAAGAAGAGTCATTGAAAAAAGGAAAAAATATAGATTACAGAAAAAAATCTGAAAATCCACATAACATTTCAGTTTCTAGGATACGGTTTCACATATTTTTCTCTGGGAATAAATTTAGTAGATTATTGCAAAGATGTAGTGAGGCTTTTATGATTTTTATCCAAATCTCTTGGAATTATTTGTAAAGGAAGTTTTGGAAGCAGTGATATGTGTGTGTGTGTGTGTGTGTGTGTGTGTGTGTGTGTTTACAGTCAAATGTCATAAAGTTTCCTTTGAGGTACTTTGAGTCAACTTGAAATTCTCTAATATGATAATAAACAACTAGAAATGAGAGCGGGTTTGATCACAGAAAAGAGTTGCTGATTTATACAGATTCAATACAGTCCCTATAAGAATACCCAAGACATTCTTCAAAGAAATTGACCAAACACTCCTGAAATTTGTATGGAATAATAAACCCTCACGGATAGCTAAAGCAATCCTTGGGAAAAAGAAGACGGGAGATATCTCCTTTCCCAACTTCAAACTGTACTACAAAGCAGTAGCAATTAAAACAGCATGGTATTGTAATAAAAACAGACCTGTGGACCTATGAAATAGAGTTGAGTATCCTGATACCCATTTTCAAATACATGATCATTTAATTTTTGATAAATGAGCAAAAGTGGGAAATGGAGCAAGGAAAGCCACTTCAACAAGTAGTGCTAGGAAAACTGGGCAGCTACATGTAAAAAAAATTAATTTGGGCCTCTATCACCAAGCATAAAAATCAGATCAAAATGGATTAAAGATATCAACGTCAGACCCGAATCCATAAAGTTCATCGAAGAAAATATAGGAAAATCCCTCCATGACATTAAAACTAAAGGTATTTTCAAAGATGAAACAGCACTAACAAGGCAACTAAAAGCAAAGATAAGCATATAGGACTACATGAAATGGAAAAGCTTCTTCACCTCAAGAGAAACAGTGACTAAGCTACAAAGAGAGTCCACAGAATGGGAAAGAATATTCACCCATTACTCATCTGATAAGGGGTTACTATCCAGGATATATATCAAGTACCAGTAGAACTTTTCAAGAAGACAACACCCAACCCCATCAAAAAATGGGGGAGAAGAAAAACAGAAACTTCGACAGGGAAGAAATTCATATGGCCAAAAGGCATATGAAAAAAAATGTTCATCATCACTAATCATCAGAGAGATGCAAATCAAAACAACAATGAGATATCTTACACCACAGAGACTGGCACATATCCAAAAGAGCAAGGACAAAAAGTGCTGGCGTGGATGCAGGATAAAGGGACTCTGGTCCATTGTTAGTGGGAATGTCAACTGATACATCCTTTTTGGGAAAACATTATGGACAGTCCTCCAAAGACTAGAAATTGAGCTCTCTTTTGACCCAGCCATACCACTCCAGGGAATATACCTAGAAGACCAAAAACACACAGCAGAAACACCATCTTCACTTTTATGTTCAGAGCAGCACTATTCACAATACCAAATCTGGAAATGAGAGTGCCCGAGAACTGATGACTGAATAAAAAACTTTGTAATATTTACACAGTGGAATACTACGCAGCTGTTAGGAAAAACAAAGTTATAAAATTTTGTATAAATGGATGGACATGGAGAGGATCATATTGAGTGAAATTAGCCAGGGAAAAGGGACAGATATAGAATTGCTGCATTTATTTGCAAGATATAAAAAAATACCATGATACCCATATACAAGGCCAGACAAAACATAGATCAGGATGTCTTGTTAGTGGGCAGAACCTACTGCAAATGTGTAGGAGTCAGAGGATTAGGCAACACAGAGAAAGGAAAAGTGTATTGATAATTATTGTAAATTATATTTTCAATAATTAGCATAGACTTGATTATTGAATTGATAATTGATATTTTATTTGGATTGATATTATTTGAACTGACAATTGATTATTGACTTGATAAATGGTATTTACAATAATTGTCATAGAATTGATAATTGAATTGATTACAAAAATCAGCATAGAATTAAACATTGAAAGCAGGCAAAAGGATATGCATGATAACTCTATATGTATTGCAAGCTACAGTGTGTGAAAGAAGAGGAGAGAGAGAAGAAAAGAAAAATGAAAATTTCCTGCTATATTGCAGGCTGGGGAGGGGAAATCAGGGGCACATTGGTGGGTGGGAAATGGGCAGTGGTGGAGGGATGGGTGCTGGAACCTGTATCACTGAAACCCAAATATGAACACTTTTGTAACTGTATATCTCACGATGGTATAATAAAAAATATTTAAAAAGTTGCTACTATTTGAGGTTAGTTTATGTCTTTCAATATTCTTATGCCATACCATTAAAATATAAAAAACATAATAAAACCAACAATAGAATGATCACAACACCATTTTCTTTTTTAAAAATATAAGAAACAAATTTCTACATAATCAGATCCCCACACCACACACACGAACACCTATCTGCTTCAGACTGTCTATCCTCAAAGAATATAAAAAGACAATATTTTTCCAATGTTTGGGAAACAGCTAACTTTCATTTAAATATCATTTTGTGTTATCTGACCAAATATTAACACAGCCTTTGCCTTATATTCCATTGATCACCATTCTACTATGACTTTTTATTTTATTTATTGTATTTGAATAATTTTAGCTTTTATTTACAATATCATTAACATCATTTTCTCATGGATTTATTCCATTAATGAACTTATCACCAGTGTCTTGTCTTTTTGTTTAACAATCTTTAGGTGGAATGGATCCGGGTTTTATATATGAGAAAATTTAAAAGATGGAGCTACCTAGAGTTGAAATCGCATTCTCATATTCACTGCCTCGCCTTTGACCACTGAGGAATTTGTTTTGTAGCCTTCATACTGAAATGTAGTTTTCTTGGTAAATCCAATTCCATGTGGCCCATTGATGACTATTATTCTTGTATTATACAAGCAATGTAGAAGTCAGTTATCAACAATCACCACATCTCATTTCTACCCCCAATATTCTGGCAGTTTGGATTAAAGTCTCTTCTGATGGGCCTTGAGATCTCAACAGTGATTTGGACTTTGTTCTTTGATTCATCATGGTTCTCTGGTAACTTCTCTGTTGTTTTTGAAACAAGCCTTGCTTCAGTGCTTTGCTTCATATACTTTGTTTTGGTCTGTTCAGGTCTTCTGAAAGAGTCTGTACTCCTACTTCTCAAAAAATCCACCTTAACATGGACATTAGACATTCTTCCTGATTTATCTTGTATATATCATTGAATATTAAATTCGTCTAACATGCTTGGAAATGTGGTATGGCTGTTACATCCTCAGTGTTTTCATGGAAGTCTCTATCTCCTATGCTCAATCTTTGGCTGAATTTTACACAGAAGAAGTAATTGACTAAAATCAAATTCCAAACCTGGAATAATTATATGAATCCTTTTTTTTTACTTTTCTATGCAGGACCTAAGATGTCAGTTTGTTCAATAATTCGCTATTCATTTTGTATATAAGCATCATAGTCAAGTTTCTGAAAGTGAATATTTACCTCAAAATCCTCCCAACTTCCTTTGTATCGCCTTTGAATCACTTCTGTGTATTCTGATCTGTTAAAATAAATTCAGATTTGAACTCCTGAAAGTCAAACTGAAATGTTTTCTGGGATTTCATGAATTTTTGAGACATGAGAAAATCCATAGAGTCTACTTCATTTTGGTTTGTTTTCTTTTTTGAGCTACATCTCGTGTGCTCAGGGGTCCTGGAACTACACTCAGGAATTGCTCCCAATGTTGCTCTGGAAACCATATGGATGCTTAGGATCAAATCCTCATCTGTCCTTTGCAAAGCAAGTGACCTACCTGCTGTACTATCATTCCAGCCATAAAAGATCACTTTTAAACTGGAGTTTTGAGGAGATGAGAATGAATACTGATTTATCATTAGATGATATTAATATTCTTTTTGGGCACTCAGGGCTCTATACTGCCAACAGCACATTTAAGTATTCATAGTTTTATACTCATATTTTCTCTTTTTGAATGTATTCTCACCTCATTTGTTCATTTACCCTATAGCCATTCATTTACCTCCGCATTTACTAGAATATAGTCTTGCTAAAATGGGATTAAATCTAAAATCAGTACATCAACAAAAAATTAGATATACTCTAAATTTTCTTTCAAGATTTCCCCTTTATCTATCTATCTATCTATCTATCTATCTATCTATCTATCTATCTATCTATCTATCTATCTATCTATCTATATATTATCTCTATCTATCTATCTATCTATCTATCTATCTATCTATCTATCTTATCTATCTATCTATCTATCTGTCTGTCTGTCTGTCTGTATCTGTCTGTCTGTCTGTCTGTCTGTCTGTCTGTCTGTCTGTCTGTCTGTCTGTCTGTCTGTCTGTCTGCATCATCTGTCTATCTCTCTTCTATCTGTCTGTCTATCTGTCTGTCTGTCTATCTGTCTATCTATTTATTTATTTATTTATTTATTTATTTATTTATTTTTGCTTTTTTGGGTCACACCTGGCGGTGCTCAGGGGTTATTCCTGGCTCTTCGCTCAGGAATTACTCCTGGTGGTGCTCAAGTGACCATATGGGATACCGCAAATCGAATTTGGGTTGGCCGCACATAAGGCAAACACCCTACCCGCTGAGCTATCACTCCGTCAAGATCTCCCTTGTAAATGGTACAAACTGTAATGATTTTGTGCTTAATTTGCCTTCTTCATGAGGCCAATCTAATATGCTTTTCTCTATTACATTAAAAATAATATTTTTCAGGTGAGATTCTGCTGGATACCACGTGCACCCTAAAATGCTACAAAGTAGATTCTAGCAACAGTAGACTCATACTATGAAGTGGCAGGCTACAAAATAAATATGCAGATTATGACTGTTATTTCTCAAGACTCCCGACCCATTCACCCCAGACTCACAGCTGCACCATTCTGCCGGCGCGTGACAGTCTTATATAGTACTGATTTCAGGATAAGGTCCTTCCCAGAATCTTTCACATTTGTGTACTGTATTCAGTTCTAGGCAGGTTCTAACTGATACCTCTCATCCCAGTAAGCCTAGGAAGAAGCCAGAGCAACCCACATATAATGAGATCAGTCATTTTCAACATCTAGACTTCACAACTCCTCACAGCTTCACCCAAGAGAAAGCGTGATCTTTCCCCTTTAAGTTTTATTGGTAATTGCTCAAGATGAGAGCCTTCTATTGAGAGTAGACCACCTACAAGCAGAGCCTGGCAAGCTACCAATGCTTTATTTGATATGTCAAAAGCCAGTAACAATTATGGACCTCAATTCCATGAGCTGAAGAATGGTTTGAGGCTCTTCCTGTCCCTAGAGCAAATAGATGCCCTTGGGCTACACATGCTTGTGACAGAACGTATGGAGATATTACTGGTGCCTGCTTGAGCAAATCGATGAACAAGAGAAGACAGTGATACAGTGATACAGTGATATCTGGAGATAATGAAAGGAAGAAAAAATAAAATTTATCAAATCCCATTCACAAGTCTGCCTCAGAAAATCATACCTGGAGTCAATTTAATAAAAGTTATGGAAGTCTTATATAAAGAATACTAGAATCACTACTAAGAGAAATTTTAAAAAGCATCAGAAAATGAAAACAATCTCTTCTCCATGGATGGGAAGAATCAACATTGTCAAAATAAAAATAGTTCCCCAAAGATTATACAGATTCAATGAAGTGAAAAATTCACATATATTAAATAATCTTGAAATTTACAGAATTAAAAAAAATCTGAAAAAAAAATCAAAGCAATCTTAGTTAAGAAGAAGACTGAAAGCTTCTCTATATCCAACTTCAAACTTTACTCATAAACTATAGCAAACAAAACAGGGAGGTACTAGAAAAAGGAAAGACCCTCAGTGCAATGGAATAATACTAGTGTTCCAGAGTCAAATCCTCAGGTATGTAGATAGTTTCATCAGTAAATGCTCCAGATGAGAGCCTTCTACTGAGACTATACCACCTATACGGAAGAGCCTTGCAAGCCACCCATGCTTTATTTACTTGTTATGCCAAAAACTAGTAACTATTATGGACCTTAGTTCTATGACCTGAAGAATAGTTTGGGGCTCTTCCAGTCCCTGGAGCAAGCAGATGCCCTTGGGTTACATTTGCTTGTGACAGGACTGATGGAGATGTTACTAATGCCCACTTGAGCAAATGAACAATGGGAAGACAGTGATACAGTGATGTAGACAGATAATTTTTTGATGAAGTAGCAAAAATATGAAATAAATGCAAGAAAGCCTAACTGGCTGCTTACATGTAAAAATTAATTCAGACTTCTTTCTAACACCATACAAACACCAAAATGGATTAAATAGTTTGATATCAGAACTTGATCACTTGATCACTTGAATCCCATTATTCATCAATTTGCTCGAGCGGGCGCCAGTAACATTTCCATTGGACCCTATCACGTGCCAATGTAGCCCAATGGCATCTGGTTGATTCGGGAATATGAGGAGCCTCAAACCGTTCCTTCAGGGTCTTTACAAGGAAGTCTGACCATCTTCTAGGTGGGCGGCCACTTGATCTTTTTTGACATCCCGTGGGATCCAGTCGGTAACGGCTCTAGTCCAGCGGTTGTCTCCAAATGGCATTACATGTTCAGCCCATCTGATTTTCGATGCCTTGGCAAACGAGACAGCATCCCTGATTCTGGAATAACCACGGAGGTCAGAACTCCGATTCCTTCTCTCACTTGAGTGAGGCGTGATATTCCAAGCGTAGCTCTTTCGATTCCCTCTCTGGGAGACCCGAATAGCATTCTCATCCTGCTTTCGTAGGGCCCAGGTCTCTGAAGCGTATGTTAATGCAGGGAGGAACGGTGGAGTCGAAGAGATGTGCTCCAGAGCCGGAGGTTCTTTGTCCTTTTAGCTATTTCTTCGATGCCTTTGAACGCATTCCATGCTGCTCTCTTCCTCCTGCGCAGCTCAGGTTTTGAGGTCGTTCATCATGTTGATTTCTCTACCTAGGTACACATAACTGCTGCATTCAGAGATGTTTGTTCCATTGAGAGTGAATGGGGCCTCTGGAACTAGTTCATTCTTCATGAACATAGTTTTCTTTAGATTCAGCTGTAGACCTATCTTTCCACATTCTCGGTCAAAGTCAGCCAGCATTTGTGCCACTTGGCTAATGTTTGGTGTTATTAGAATGATGTCATCAGCGAAATTATAATGATGAAAACATAGGCAGAACAATTTATGACACTGAAGCAAGAGTTATCATCAGTAATTCAATGCCATAAAGCAAATGGAAGAAAAAATATATAAAATGGGACTACATCAAACTGAAAAGCCTCTGCATCAAGAAAGTATGAGAACCAGAATAAAAAGACACCTTATACACTGCGAGAGTATATTTTCCTGCCACTCACCTGATAAAAGGTTGTTATTTAAGATATACAGAGCACTTAATAATTGTTGGAAATAATAATACCAGCCTAGAACTGAGCATTGACTATAG